>APFE030612005.1:0-50519 GCA_000404065.3 Pinus taeda | reverse complement strand
AAACAGTTATATTTAATCATCCACTCAAATCTTTTCAACTAATACGGAACCTAGTAAGACCAAGCATAGCTCAACCTAATTAGGGAAAAGTAAGACCATGCATAGCTCAGCCTAGTCAGGATAAGAGCTATTCACTAGGAAATATTCCCAAGGAAACCTATTCTAGGGACAAGTTTGACAATAATGATGATAAGTTTATCTTTATATATATATATCTTTCCTTATAATATATGAATTATTTATTAAATAAAAGCATCAAATAAGTAAATATCTACTCTGCATCATCAATCATGTTTGTGACTCATATTTTTCTAATCCTACACCCTAGGACATAATTCAGTTTTGCTAAATCTTTAAATATAGTTGCTCCACTAGTTATGTCCTAATTCACTTTTGCTAAACCTTTAATACATAGTTGCTCCACTAGTTATAACACGTAGGTGAAACACATCATTCTAAGTAGTAAACATTATATTTGTCAAAAACATCGGGCATCTAGCTTGTCATAATATCATAGAATATATATTGAGAAAATCCCAAATGAATCCATCCAAAACAATCTACTAGTTGAAATATAAATTTACCTTGTATAGTAAACTTTATTCACATTATGCATTTCATTCTTGTGGTATTTAGTTTGGTCATCTAAGAAATGGAAAATTCCTCCAATTGTCCAAAATATAGGATAATTCATAAACCCACCTTCTCAAGAATATATCATAGTTTATTCTAACAAATGCTTCCAATATTTTAAGGTCCTTCGGTAGCAATTTTATCTTCTTCTCTTTCCATGAGTTATTAGTCATGTAAATTCCCCCCTCTACAGAGTTAGATAAGGAATGTAGGGGGTCAAATTCAAAGGAGATGGTAGGTGAGAAGGACAAATGCACAATGAGAAGGCTGGGTGTTGGGATTGCAATTTGTAGGGTTAGCAACTACTTTTGAAGCGAGATATTATAGTTGTGGCCATGGATGATCTCTATGAAGTTTCCTTTTGGTTTACTTAATCATACATGTGGTCACAGTGTAGAAATTGAAAGCATGTCCAACTTTTAGCCTTCTCATGCCATTGTTTTTGTATTTTTCACATATAAGTTGGATAAGACAAACAAATATCTTAGCACATGGGATTACACATGGCATTGCATGCACTTGTAACTACATTGACACGGGGAAAAATAAATTGAAGTAACTAGAAGCCCATGGAGTAATCATGAGGCAATTATATACATGGCATTGCATGCACTTGTAACTACATTGACATGGGGAAAAATAAATTGAAGCAACTAGAAGCCCATGGAGTAATCATGAGGCAATTATATCCATGGTAGAAAAATCCAACTATGGTGGAAAACATATAGTATATCCATGGGGTAGTTATACATATGGAAAGTAACAATATGAATATGAACTTATTGTCCAATAATATAACGGTTAAATTTTTTATTTTTCTTATTAAATAATAATAAAAAATAATTTTAATGTCAAACAATACATATTGTGTTATTCAAAATAAAACTACTAGTAGTCAAAGGGAAATTTTTTTTGCTATGATACTCTTTTGGTAAGGAATAAAAAAAATATGTAAATTTTGACAATATGTTATAATATAGTAAATTTTAAAATTAAATTTGTCCTAAATTTTTAAATATGTCAAAATTTCTAGAATCACATTAGAATGGAAAATTAATCAGTGTAGACATGTTAGACATTTTATTTTCAAAGTGTAGTTGTTTTACATAAATAAATGGTCACATGTCATTTTCAAGCCCAGACATAGAGTGTAGGGTTTCTTAAGAGTTGAAATACAATAACCTAAACCGTTCTAGTAATCATGGAATGTACTCTAGAACCTGTGTCCAAATGTCCATGTTATGCTTCAAATGCCTCATCGATGTGCAAGAGAACATGATTTAAAGAGAATATTATTATAATTTTTTAAATACCAATATTATGTTTTCATTGTAAAATATAACAATTTCAACCCGACCCCAACCCATGTGGTAAGTTCAACACCCCATGAAAACATCATCCCACATCTCTCCTACCCCTACCCAAATTATGTGATCAATGCTTCAATATGCCATTAGAGGTAGTCTAATTTTCTCATGGTTTTAGTGAATTCATGTAATGACTTGACTCACAAATAAAAAACATATATTCTAAAAATATTAATCAAAAATGTGATATTCATTTTTTTAAGGAAAAACATTTGATGATGAGGATATCCAATTTCTTAATGCAATAAAGGTCAAGGAAAACGACATCAAAGTTTCCCTTTGAACCTACAAGAATTGTAACAAATATGATAAAAATAACTATTGAATATTTCGTTGATATATCCTTGCTTCAAATAAGATCTGTATTACAGAAAGAAGGAATGAATATAATATTGTAGGACAAAATAGCATCATAGGTATATACATAAGATCACTTGCAATTATGGACACCACATAAAAAAACACTGCAAGAAAAGCATGGAACACCATTCCGGATATTGGAACCACTGGTAACGTTAGTACCTTAAGAGAATAATATTATCACATGAAGCTGGGGACTTGCACCCCATTATTTTATTCTAGATTGGAAAGCTTTTGGTGCATGTAATACCTCATAAACCACCTCTAACTCATAATTGTTATCCACGCGGGATTATTCACCACACACACAATTAGGAGTATCAAATGTGGAAACAAGAACTATCATAGGGATATGCCACTCTAGTAAGATAGATGCAATTATAAGCATTATGTAGATAACAACCAAGAGCTAAAGAACTCCCACCAAACATGACACCATACCTGCTCGAAATGTTAGCATTGAATAGAGGGAAGATGTTATTGCATCAAGCCAAGGAGTTTCACTCCAAACCTTTCTTCTAGATTGACAAAGCTTTTGATAGAGTTAATTCCTTACAAACTGTATATCATGCAATTTTCGTCCATGTGCAATTATTCAAAACATACACAAGTGTGATCTGTGAAAATTGTCGAACAAATAAATCAAAATTACCCACATGATGTTGAGTTGTTTCTTTGTAAACCACACACTAATAGATGCAATATTGACATGTAAGCATATAAACCATGTGAGAATTAGATAAATTTGCAAATAGCATGCATTAATTGAATCAAAATTGATACAAATTATTTAATCTATAGTGGTCAAACTAGAGCATAAAAGAGGTGGCATTTATTGGGATTTTGTAACCTTTTGAAGAAGGAAACCAAAATTAATACAAGGTCAAGTTTTAGTTATCTCTACAACACATTCCAAAACAACATGGATTTGAGTTATCTTTTATATAAGAACTAGATTTTGGGGATCATAAGAAAAACATATGTAGTCAATAAAAAATAGATAAAATAGATATAAGAATTTAACACACAATAAGCAAGCCAACGAGCATGAAGTAAAAGGTCCTGGCTTTGGAAATGTACAAAAAAAAACGACTTCCTATTCAATCCACATACATATGATATTTTAGGTTAATTAGTTAATATATTCACATGTCTGCATTTTTGTATTGTCATTCCATCTCGACCTTCAATCATACCAAATAAATAACATGTGGTTACACAAATTGGTAATTCTATGTCACTAGCTATGCTCTGAAGGAAAGCTTTAATGGACTACAAAGTTTATTTATCTTTTACAAAATAGCAACTAAGTTCTGAAAATGATAAACTTAAGTAGTCAAGGTCCACATGGGGTAGCTCAAGCGGTAGTGGCCATGGAAATGAAGTCTCACCGAACCGGAAGTCTTGGGTTCAAATCTTGGGCTACCCTTCCCTTGTAGTGGGGTATGTAATGGACATGAAAATCGGAGAGTCCTACCAAAGCTTACAAAAAAAAGATAAACTTAAGTAGTCAACGAAATTTACAATTAATAAAGTACATATTATAATCTGACATACCATAAGAAAATGCCATCTAGTGTGAACCAAAGCCATGGATCTAGGAATAAATAAAAAGTTAATTTCCTATTGAATACTACACAAGTAGAATGTAGAATTATTAGTTCAGCAATCCATTTTAGTGTGTAATGAGGTAAGGTCATTCCGTCTAGACCTTCAACTATAACTAACATAACGTGAATATACGGAATTTGACAAATTTTGTGTTATCAATTGCTCTTGAATATAAAATTTTAATGGACTCCCTCCATTAATTGGTATCACAATGGAAACCTATAGCCATATAATAATACATAAAATTGAGGGTTACATAGTTTTAAAAGAGTACAACAACCTTCATTTTTCTTATCATAATTTGAAAAAGAGAAAAGATTACCTTGATGTCCCAAAAGGTCTATGTTGTAGGAAACTTCACATCTATAGGGGAAAATGATGAAGGATATGCTACGTGGACAACACACTCCATAGATCGACTAGAAAAGAGAATAATATTTTTTTTTAACTTTCCATCATAGTATTAGCCAATTAAGTACTATGGAAACAAAACATACAATGAAAACAAAAAGATGAGAATATCAAGAAAATATTAACACTTAATATACTTTCTTGAGAAACTATTAGAAAGAAATTGTGTTTTTGTATATAGTACCTACTATTGGTGGAGTCTATGAGAAATATTGACCACTATAACATAGATCTTCATGGATTATACCTAAATCTTCATGATCATTGTTATATAAATGGGAAACTAACCTCTACCAAATGATGAGGGTTCATGTTCATATTTAGAAACCTATGAAACAAAAATTGAAAGGAAAATTATAAATGCATGTCATTTAAGGAACTAATCTCGAGTCCCCATCAACATGATTGATAGTAGGAGAATTTTGAAGTTTAGGTAAAGGTATCGAAATCAATACATTATGTACATCAAATACATTGATTCTTCGTATCTAATGTTAACATATGTCTCTAACTCATAACTGATGGCCAAAAACTGACTACAAATCATGTATGAATGTAAGTTAATGTCATACTAACTTTGTAATATGTGACTTTTACTAGGAATCTACATACTTTAGAGAGATTATTGCTTAAATAACTATGATATTTACCGAATTACCATTTTTCAAAGTGAGATTGATTTATAAAAAATAAAAAATATATTCTTTTAATGTTTTTGGTATTTTTATATTGATGCATAGAAGTCAATAAACCCTTTAGTAAAACAAAGAGAACAAAAAGGAACATGATGGTCATAAGTATAACTAAATTAAATATAATAGCCACATAAATTATATGGGAAACATATGTTGATGTGGATTATAAAATACATCGCTACAATTTAGTCCTACAATAACATTATGACATGTTGAATCAACAATGCTCAAAACCATAAAGAACAAAAAGAATTCCATAAATTTGTCTAAATAGTGTACAAGAGATGTGGAATTACTACTCAAATGAACCACAAACTCTTTAGTACTTCGTGTTCTCCATTTAAGTAATCCTAGACCCAATGGATCACCCAACTGACTTGCAAAGGCTACTTAAGGCCCAAGTGGTTCTCCCTTAAGAAGAGATACTTGTTGATCTTTGGATGTGTCTAAAATTGGAAACTTTCATTTCTGTCTATCTCAATCTAGAATGGAAGATATTTTAAATGAGATATTTATACATCAACTTACCAATGATTATTCCAAGTATGTAATAAAAATAACGTAATCTAGCATAGACTTTGAAACACACATTTTGTAACACTAAATTACAAACATAAGGGGAAACATCATGTAGTCAAGAAGCTTGAAGCTAAATATTTGTTCTTTACTTGGAATTGTGTTAATCCATCTTCTTTTTTCAAAATATGAAGGGTCAAAGTACCCTATACTTCTAAGTTATTTATCCCACCATCATGCTTGATAACTAAATTAAAATTATCTTCAATAATTATTTTGATAGGCTATGTTGTTGTTGGTAGAGATGAATTTGATTTCCCGAAAAATAATTGGAAATCCTCAACGATCACTTCCACTTCTACTTTCAGAGACTCCAAAAATTGTTTTTTTCTATGTTTCCATAATTGCATGCCCATACCTTTAGAGGGAATATTTAAAGGTGCATATGGCTGACCTAAATCATAAATCATAGTACACAATTGGCTCATTTGAATATAGGTTTAGAAAGCAATAACTAACATAATGAATGTCAAGTTTGTTTCATTTTCGGCTTGACTATGCATAAGATACAAAGTATTACAAATGATATCACTCTTGGATAATTAGTCTAAACAAAAATGACACTATGTTTCTTGATATTTTTCAAAACGTTTTCTCCAACAACATTTTTATATTATAATTAATCCATCCATCCAAAATGGGGAATGATGTGTGGTTTTAATGTCAAATACATGTTTGTACTGAAAAACCAATAATCTTAAACTGGATAGACAAGTGATGCTAAAATATTTGATACAATAAGCTATTTGATACCTTATTTCAATAAACATTTCTTAAGTCTAGTTATAATACATGTTTGACACTTTAGCAAATACATAGTTGAAAAAAGCAAGCATTTAACTCAATCTTTAACATTCTACATTATTAAGATACCTAAAGTTCCAACTTGAAGCTCCAGAACTTCTAAATGTATTATTGGTAGATTTTAGTCTTTTATGGCTTGTATTTGTAGACAAAGAGTTTGTATTTTCCACAGTAACAAATTAAAGTTGTGGACATTTCGAATATGAAAGAAGATCCTTCATTAGGACAAAGGTCCAAAGAAAGAAGAGGAAAAATAAAGAAATAAATAAAAAACAAATCAAATCGAAAATATGAAAGTTGTTGACATTTCGAATCTCAAAGAAGATTTGTCATTAGGACAAAGGTCTTAAGAAAGAAGAAGAAAAAATAAAGAAATAAATAAAAAACAAATCAAATAAAAAAATATGAAAGTTGTTGACATTTTGAATCTGAAAGAAGACCTATCATTAAGACAAATGTCTAAAAAGAGGAAAAAACAAAAAATAAAATAAAAAACAAATCAAATTAAAAATTTAAAAGGTTGGCTAAGAAAACCTTAAACCTAGAACAAAAAAAATATAATCAAATTAATTAAGAATCCTAATGATTTTTTTATTAATATATGGAAATATATAATAATTTAAATATAATTAATCTAATGAACATTAATTATACATAATCTAAGGTATATTAATAATACCTAATGTATATTAATTATATAAATTAATTAAGAGAATAATATATTATATTAATTATAATTGAAGTAGAGTTTGAAGGATACGGAAGGATGGCACTGCGGAGCCTGTCTGAAAAGGGTTGGGGTTTTTTCTACATCCGATCGCCACGACTGCACCCTACCCACCCTACCTACCCTAGCTGTCATCATCCGCTTCCCTCTAGCTGCATCAACCGTGGCAGTTCCCATATCTTGTCAAGGCCCTCTGTAATAGCACAGCTAAACCGTCCTCCTCCTCAATTACTGCATACTCATCGATTTTTGACACTCTCAATGCGACGATGGTTACGATGGTCCTGGAGGCAACTGATGGGGAACATCTAGGAACAAGTATGGAGCTTGACCTAGTAGACTATTCGGAGGACCTGTTGGAGAATGTCAATATATGGCAAACCCCTTGCCCTATCGCGGATGAACTCCTACCCTTCTGCTGCAATATTTCGGCTACCATTGTGGGTCTACCTTCAATATCGGGACATTCCTGCTCCAAAGTGACTTTCTTGGAGCCTCCTGCGATCTGGCCGTTTCCTCCCTCGTCGCCACAATCACCCTTGGCTACAACTTTCGTATCTGCCTACCTCCACCCTAACCCTGAGGCTACAAGCTCACAAACCCCCCTCTCCTCCCACCTTGTTGGATCTTCAAGCAACCCCCCGAGACACCTCAACCCAGCCCAGGGAAGCCCACAAGTTGCAGTACCTAAGGCACCTCCATTGGGTAGCTACGCGGCAGTACCCCCACTTTCGGAACTAATTCCAGTGGCCAACCATCCCTGGCCCGAAAACCCTACTACAAACCCTAACCAACCGAAGGATAGTTCGGACTCCCTTGAAGAACCGACGCAACCAGGAAAAAAGAGGAAGTGCTTCAAAGCCAAAGGCGAAGACATTATTCTCAGACTCAAGGAGGATATACAGTGGGGTGACACAATGGACACGGTGGACTAGGTGTTGGTTGGAAGGATTCACGACCGAAGCTACATAGCAACTAGGTTTAAGATGTGGACCTCTGAGGTATGGGGGTAGCACCTGGCAGATCTCCCAATTGTACAAACCTTTGTTAGGGGCTGGTTTGCTCTATGCTTTGCCAAAGCTGAGCACACAAATTGGATCCTGTTGTCCTTCTGTTATTTCAAGAATGCACCAGTTCTTCTCCGATGTTGGAACCCTCTTTTTGATCTGAAAAAGGAACAGATAGGATTCGGGCCTATTTGGGTGACTACCCCTTCAATTCTAGTCGAAGGATATATTCCTGCGCATCAGCAACACTTTGGGAACCTATCTCGAACATGATAGATCATATCTGGCTTCTGTCATGATGGCATATGCCAAGATTCTTGTTCATCTGGATACTCGGGGTGGCCTTCAAGAGCATATCACCTTACAGTGGAAAACCTTCTCACGAAAGCAAATCATAGATTACGAAGGTGTCCCTTTTCACTGTAGACGTTGCCACAATGTGGGACACTTGTTCAAAGACTGTCCTCTGAATAAGAAGGCGAGGGAGGGAGCTAAGGGGAAGGAAACGCTGGAGAAAAAGCCACAAGCACAAGGTAGCCCTCCAGTGGCAGAAGATGCAACAAATTTGGCACATTCAGAAGCAGTACCCTCACCTACAAAGGAGACTAGAAAGAAGCGGGGAAAGGCACCCATCGGCACACCCTCTCCTCCTCTAACCAGAAAAAGGCGGCTGCCGAGGATGCATTCTCTATGGGTATGTCGAATATAAACTCCTCCTCTATTTACTCTAATGTTTCTCCGCACTACATTGATACAAGTTTTGTTCAGTTCTATTTAGTTTAGTCCCTTGCTCACACCTTTGACCCTCCCATATCTGTGGATTTCCCTATCAAGCACTCCTCCCCCACCATCTCCTACACCCAGCCATCCTTTCCCAATGAACCTCTTCCCAATTCCCTTAACCATGCTCCCCCCCCATACCAGCCCTCCATCCTTCAGATACCCCACCCGATCTCGGCTTCGATCACAGGCCCTTGACACCTTGAGTATTGGCCTGATTACCTCTCCCCCTCCACTAAACATGACTAGAGGCAGACCCTCCTCCCTATCCAAAGCTAAGATACAAGCTGGGGAAGAGATTGTTGTGGGCAAGCAACACTCCATAGATTGGGTACTTAGAGTAGTGAATACCCATGAGCTCCCTCCTCCATGAAATTTCTCTCCTTCAATTGTAGAGTGTTGGCTAGCCTTGACAAAAAACTAGCCATGATAAGATTTCTCTCAACTGAACCCTTTGATATCCTATTTCTTCAAGAAACCCTAGGTCAGGGTTGTGTCATTACCCACCTCCTTGAATCATGGCTACCTGGTTGGACATTTTACACCCTAGATGCAACAATTCATTTTGGGGGTCTCTCCTTTGGTGTAAAGAATCGTTCCATTAGAATCTGTGATACTTGGGGGAGCTCGGGCCACCTAGGAGCTAACATTTACTCTTGAGAGCTTGATTTTGAGCTTAGGGTTATCAACATATATGGGCCCTGTCATAATAGGGAAGGATTTTGAAGCAGACTTTAGACTCACACATCCTTCAAAAGGACAAGCTCGTTTTGTGGGGGGGTGGGGGTGGGGACCTAAATTTCTCCATAGGCTTTGTAGAATCATGGGGGCACAATGCACAAAGAGATAACCTCTCAGATTTTTTTGAGACCATTTTGGAGGATCATAATCTCATAGATATCCCCTCCTCAAAAATCCTTCCTACTTGGAGAAATAATAGATCATGGGTGGACAGTCTCTCCAGAAGACTAGATAGATTCCTCATCAAGGAGAAACTGCTAAACTTGGGGCAGGGAATTAGATAGTGGGTGGGATTAGGGGGAATATCGAACCATAGGCTGATCTATTTGGAAATTAGAGGGGGTATGAAAAAACCAAAATGTCCCCTCAAATTTAATGTTGCATGGCTGAGAGATGCTGATTATATCCGTCTAGTAACCGATTTCTGGAGGGCTCATCCCCCTACGGCAGAAAGGACTATCTCAGAAGGATTTGCAGAAAACATGAAAGAACTAAAAAACCTCTCCAAAAAATGGGCACATAATAAGAGAACACAAGAAGATCATATACTCAAATTGACTGAACAAGCCATAGAGGACTATGAGAATGAATATGGGGGGGTCTTCTCTTCCCCAAATCACAAAGAGCAGATAACCTCTCTTCTGGCTAAGAGAAACCAGATTCTTAACGACGGGGAGGAGAGCTGGAGATTGAGAAGCAGAGCCATTTGGCTCAAAGAAGGAGATGACAACACCAAGTTCTATCACAAATTTGAAAATGGGCGCAAAGCTATAAATACTATTTGGCAGCTAGGAGATGAACAAGAAGAACCGGTGAACATCTTCCCTTGATTAGCAACTATGGCTTCTGCCCACTTCAGGAACGTCTATAAGACTCCTCCAAATGCCACCCTGGCTGAAATCATGAGGACTGCTCAACTATTTCCAAGGTTTGTTGAACAAGAAGAAGGCTTGGAATTGACAAAGGAGGTTTCCTAGGAGAACTAGAAAACACCCTTAAATGGTTTAAGCGAGACAAAAGCCCTGGCCCGGATGGTTGGAATGTGGAATTCTACCTGGCCTTTTTTGACACCCTGGATGGGGACCTTCTACAAGTTATAGAAGAATGCAGATCCTCTGGAAGAATGTATGAGGCCTACAACTCAACTGTTATCACCCTCATACCCAAATCGGACAACCCCACCTCCTTCAATGACTTCCAGCCCATCTCCTTGTGTAACTACATCTATAAGATCATCTCCAAGATAATAGCCAATAGCCTCTAATTGATTTTGTCAAACCACATCTCAGCTAAAAAATTTTCCTTCCTACAGAATAGACAAATTCATGAAGCAGTCGAAACTACTCAAGAAATTATACATTCTATTCAGACCCAGAAGCTCAAAGGTATGGTCCTAAAAGTTGACCTCTCGAAATCTTTTGACAGAGTAAATTGGCTATACATTAGAATGATATTAACACACTTTGGTTTTCCATATGAATTCATAAGATGGATTATGTGATGTATTACTAATGCAACATTCAGTGTTCTTATAAATGGTGTGGCCTCTCCTTTCTTCCACTCTGAAAGAGGTCTTAGGCAAGGATGCCCACTGCCCCTGCTTCTCTTCTTACTCATCATGGAAGGACTCAATTGTATAATAAAGGAGGAACACCGACGAGGCAGTCTTAAGGGGATCCACATCACAGAAGGATGCACATTGACACACTTTCTATTTGTAGATGATGTGCTGCTCTTCCTAAATGGGAGTATTGGTGATGTGACTGCTCTTCTCAACTCTTTCACTATCTTTTCAGCAGCCACAGGCATGTTGGTTAATGATGAAAAGTCCACTATAACGGCTATAGGATGCTCACCATACAAGATTTAGTATGCCCTACGAAGATTCCCTTATACCCTACAGCGCCTGGATGAGGGACTAAAATACTTGGGCTATAGATTAAATCCCCTCAAATATAAGAATGTTGATTGGATCTAGCTTATAACCAAAATGGAAAAAAGGCTAAACATTTGGTACCACAAATATTTATCAAGAGCAGGAAGGCTGATACTCATAAAAGTAGTTCTAGAAGCAACCCCTGTATACTGGATGTCTTTAGCATTGATACCAAGGGGAATATTGGCTAGAATAAAAAATCTATGTTGCATATTCCTATGGAAAGGGAAACAGTCGGGAAGGATATTTGCCTGGACCAAATGGGAATCTCTGGCACTCCCCAAGAAATCAGGAGGTTGGGGAATAAAAAGCCTTGGTATTTTCTCCACAGCCTTGGCGGCAAAACTAGGGTGGTAGCTAGTCACATCACACAGCCTATGGACTAAGGTGGCTATCTCTAAATACATAGCTCCTTCAAACCTCATGGATTGGCTTCGACAACCCTAGTGGATACAAGCTAGAAGATCAAACATATGGAAAGCAGTCCTGCAAGCAATGACCCTTATCATGGATGGCCTTACATGGAGAATAATGTCGGGAGATGCTGTTAGAATAGGGATTGATCCCTGGATTGGATGTGGGAATGCTCATAGACTTCCGCAAGAGCTTAGAACATAACTCACTACCAGAGGGATCTCTCACCTTAGTTATATAGCAGACAATGATCGCTCCACTTTTCTGCAACAAGCATGGAAATCCGAGAGGGCATTACAGATCCCTCATCCATGGAAACAACACTGGAAAGAATACACGGAGGCCCTCACCGGAATCCCATATCAGGATACAGGAAGGGGAGGATGAGTTAATCTGGGCACATGCGAAGCATAGGAAATATACTCCAAAAGTGGGTTATATAACTCTTATGAACCCATTGAAACCTCCATTGTGTGAACCTTGGTGGTGAAGTTTATGGAAATTAAAAGCACCCCCCACGTTGAGACTCCTCATGTGGACCATTGTGAGATACAAAATCCCAAGATGAGAAAATCTTATCAAAAGATCTTTTCATGGACCATTTTGGTGTGGACTGTGAAAATCCAACAATGAAACAGTGGATCATCTCTTCCTTACATGCCCATCCATAAAAGAGCTATGGACTACTATCCACATACATATACCCTTGCTCCCACTTTGGCAAGGCGCAACTGTTCAGGAAGCTTGGGAGGGATGGTGGTCCATTGTATCATTAGGAACAACTAAGAATCTCCCTTTACTTACTTGTTAGGCCATATGGATTGCTAGAATAGAATTATTTTTCAGAACTCCCTCCCCCACTGGCTGACCATCATGGCTCAAATATTAGCTGACTATCAACTGATCCCAGATGAGGAACCAAACTCCAACCCCAAGCATATCATACCTGAGGGTATAAACCAATCTCACCCCTGGGCATACTTTGATGGCTCAGCACAAGACATAGGATGTGGGGGGGCACTGTCCTACATCTTACAACAAATCATTACTACAAAATCCAAATGGGACTGGGTAGAGGGACGAACACTTTTGCTGAGCTTTCAGTAGAAAAATACACCATACATTTTGCACTAAATAAACATTGCAGAAACTTAAAACTTTTTGGAGATTCAAAAACAGTATGCAATTGGATAAACAAAATTACAAATTGTAATGCTTATTCTCTGAGACACATCATGGAAGAAATCCATAGACTCGTAAACTTATTTGACACATTTATTTGTCAACATATATACAAGGAGTGGAACACAGCAGCCAATCTACTATCCAAGGAAGCAACGCATAGGCCTATAGGAACATGGACCATACTGGAGCAAACAGATGGAATCTTCCATCAATATTATCATCGACCTTTTATAGACATATCAGAATAGCTAAGCTCTAAAGGAGCTTGATACATAGTTTTTGTTTTATTTTGTCTTTATATAATGTTATATAAACGCATCATCAAGCAATCTTATACATGAAAATTATTTTTTTGATACTCTCTGCATAGAGTAAGTACATATTCTATATTGAAAATCATAGAACAGAGCATTGTCTCCCTGGGTGGAGTACACTTCAATTTTTGAACTCTCAACAGGATAGGATTCTAGCCCAAAGTATATTATATAGGCATCTGCAAAATGTAATTTTCCTCATTAATGAAAATTACGACTTTTTTCTAGGGAAAAAAATATATTATATTAATTATAAATGATATAAATTAATTAAGAGCATAATATATTATATTACTATTACCTCTATAATAATTCTACTGATAGGTAATAATTCTATTGCAAAATATCAATATGATTAATAATATTATAATTAATCAAAATCATTGGAATCTTAATTAAATTAAGATTATATAATCTAAATAGAATTAAAATATTAATATGATTAATAATATTATAATTAACCAAAATCATTGGAATGTTAATTAAATTAGAATTATACATGGATAATCTAAATAAAATTCTGTAAGAATTAAATATGATTACCAATTGAGTATTTAATGGTATAGAATCTTAATAACCAATGTATTAATAGAAAAGATATAGTATTTAAACCTAAGAATATATTTTATGATACATTAATCGATACTCTGAAATATATTAAATAGTAATACTTATAATAACCAAATGATAATAAATAATATTTTTGTTATTATTATATATTATTATATCTATATCATATTATATTATTATATATTATTAATTAATTAGTTAAAGATAAATATTATATTATTTATATAAATAATATAAATAGTATTGAAAATTATTAATATGATAAAGTATATTAAGATTAATGTATGTAATTGGTATATTTAATATAATGTAATTAATATTCTGAGTAAATAAGTTAGGGGAGGGAGTCATACTTGAAAGAGTAGAAGAGAAAGAATTAATCTTTCGCATTAGAGGAAATTAATTGTTATTAATCTTAGTACCACCATCTTTATTGAGATTATATGGATACTTCATTATTTCAAGGGATTTTCTATTTTTCTTTTCTGATAATGCTCCTATCTAGTGATGATTCTAGCATTTTTCTGGAAAATAAGATGCTTAGTTTTTTAGGAGTTCTCAACAAGTTCCGAAGTGTGATACCTTTCATTTTTAATGTTTGCACCATGCTCATTCAGTCTACTTTGCGAGCAAGTTTATATTTCTCAACCACTCTGATTGGATGCTAATCTGCTTCACTATTTAGAAGAATGAGAAATAGGAGAAGAAACATAAAGTAACCCATTAGAATAGGGGATGGGTAATCAAAAATCTACATGATGAACGATGAAACTTATAATATGAACTGTTCACAGAAGATTACTGTTATGCAAGGGAAGTTCCCTATTGAGACTAAATCATTTCACTTTCCAATACACACCAATAAACTAGTTTTACATACTGATATATGAGTTAAACGAACCGACGCTCTGCAACCTGCGCGCATCATGCTCAAGGTTTCTTCACTGCTGGCTGTGGCTGCCTTGCCTTGGCTGGGGTTTCCAAGACCATTCAACATGGAGGCGCTGGGTACTCCTCAGGGGCCTCCCATCTCTCCCCCCTCCGCCTTCTGCGGCTGATGCTTTCAAAACCTTGCTGGCTTCCTTGCCCAAGAAGAAGAAATTGGAAACTGCAAAGTTCGTGAAGAAGCTGGATGATATCCCTGAGATCGCCTCCCACCAGAAGGGCCGATCCAAGTGGCCATGTCTCTTGCAGATCATGCCCTTGTTGGCTAGTTCATAGGACTCTAGCCTTCCCCGAAATCCACAGAGAACTCGGTCGCCAGGAACTGGGTACCTTTGATAAAAGACAAAGTAACCTCATACTTTCTTGGGAGAGGCTACTTTTTGTTTGAGTTCATTGCAAAAGAGGACAAAGATCTTATTTTCCAGAATGGACCTTACTTCATGGGCCCGCAAGGACTGTATTTGAATAAATGGATGCCAGACTTCGATCTGGTAGTGGATGTGCGTACAGTGGTCCCGGTGTGGGTGAGACTCCCCAACCTTCCAGTGCACTGTTGGAATTGGGATTCTCTGAAGCACATAGGCAATATCCTAGGCAAATTTATAGACAAGGCTAATAGAAAAGATTAGTATGACTGCGCCAAAATTTGTGTGGAGGTAGATCTAGAGATCGGACTACCAGAAGCCATCAAAATAATCATAGGCCCCTAGACTCATGTGCAGAAACTAGATTATGAGCAGCTACCGTTCAAATGCCTGAAGTGCCACGTCTATGGCCATTTTGCCAAAGACTGTCCGTCCAATGGTGTGGAAGAAAAAGGGAAAGAAGAGGGCTGGAATCAGGTAAAGTGCACCAAAACCTCCCACAAGAAGACTGAAAACGCAAATGCTAAAGCTCCACAGATGGGTCCTGCTCAGAAACCATCCATGGAAGGTCAAGGGAACAAATTCGAGATTCTTGGATCTGAAATCATGATCTCCCAAGAGGCAGAGATCCCAAAGGAGATTTCTCTATCTAAAGCCTCCCCCTTCATAAAAAATGCAGTAGAGAGATCCAAAGGGAAGATCTCAGAAGACGAGGAGGAAACCCAAGAATCTGAGGAATCAGAAGAAGAAGGAGAAATAGGAGACTCTCAATCTTCTCCCAGAAGATCCACAAGAGGACGCAAGTCTGAAAAGGAAAAAAGAGAACAAGAAACTTACAAGGACAAGCTTCAGGGCAGTCAGCCAACGTTAGAGAAGCTATTGGAAAAAACCCCGAAGATGATGAGGAATCAATCTCAGGGCTCCAAGGGAGCTCATCACAACAAAAATAAATGATGAAGATAGTCTCCGGGAACTGTAGGGGATTGGGCACTATAGCCAACGAAGAAGCAATGAACAGGTTCATAAGACTGGAAGCCCCGGATATCTTCCTCATCCAGGAGACTAAAATGGAGGATGCATCTTTCCTCCAAGCAAGTAAAAAAATTTGGAATAAAAGCAGAGCGCAAGCAATTTCTACCCGTGGAGCCTCGGGAGGGCTTGGGTCGCTCTGGAATCCTAATAAGTTCTCATTAATCTCCGAGTCTTTGAATACCCATTGGATTTTCTTAAAAATGCAGCGTTTAGAAACTAAGGAGTTCATTTGTTTATTCATTGTGTATGCTCCTAACAATGCAGGTGAGAAAAAAAACTGCTAGGTCTCCATAAAATGTCTAGCAGATCTAGAGAACCTGGAAAATATCATCATAGCCAGAGATCTCAACCTCACCCTCCTCTCGTCAGAAAAAAGAGGAGGCAGCATTGTCAGGGATCCGGCAAGAGAATGGGCAGAAGACCTCATGTAGGATTGGGACCTGCTAGACATCAAGCCGGTTACTGGTAAGTTTACTTGGTCAAATAAGAGAGTTGGTCCTAGACATATAGCGGCAAGACTTGATAGATTTTTTGTTCAAAGCTCCTTCCTGCTTCTTGGGTTAGAGGCTAGAATGCACATTCATCATAGTAGTGTATTAGATCACAAGCATGTTAGTCTTGAGCTGCTGGCTCCCAAGGATCTGAGGCCTATCCCTTTCAGATTCAGCTCACTATGGACTAAAGAGGTAGACTTCATGCAAAAGGTCAGAGATTGCTAGAAAGACCCAGTCAAGGGTTCCCCTTTTTTTGTTTGGGAGGAAAAACTTAGAAGAGTAAAAGAAATGCTGAAAAACTGGGTTAAGACTTTGTCCAATCCTGTTGTTGAAAGAAAAAAAAATTAAAATTCTCTAGAGACACAGTATCTCCATCCAGAAGCAGCTGAAATCACCAAAGAAGAGTTGGACAAGGAGTCGCAGCTACAACAAAAATTTCATAAGGCTTGTTTGGCGGAAGAAGAATTCTGGAGGCTCAAATCTAGGAGTTTATGGCTCAAAGTAGGCGATAGAAACTCATTTTTCCATAAGCGAGCTCACTAGGAAATGTCGTAACTCCATCTTTGAAATCAAAGAAGAAAACTGCACTTTAAAGGATTTTTCCAGCATAAATAAGGCATCTTCAGAACATTTTAAGAAGTTGTATAGTGAAGACATGGAGGCTGGCCAAAGCTTTAATCTTCTGGATGTTGTTCCCAACCTTATCACTTCTAGAATGAATCAGTTGCTTAAAAGAAAAATCAACAAAAATGAAGTTAGGGACGCCCTCTTTGCAATGGATCCCGACAAAGCCCCGGGTTCGGACGGTTTTACAGCTAGATTTCTCCAGACCTATTGGCAGATTGTTGAGAAGGAGTTTTTTAAAATGATTCAGAAGTCCCAAGAGTGTCAGAAAATTGGAGGTTGCACAAATTCAACTTTTCTCGCCCTCGCCCCTAAGGAAAAAGGTGCAAACTCTTTCAATAAATTCCGCCCAATTTCCTTATGTAACATTGGATACAAAGTGATAACCAAGGTGATAGTGAACAGGTTAAGAAAAATTCTCCCCAAAATCATCCTGGAGAATCAAGGAGGATTTGTTCATGGCAGATAGCTTATGGATAACTTCATCCTGGTCCAAGAGGTGATCCATTCCAGCCTTCATCGAAAAGAAAAAGGTATGGTAATTAAACTAGATCTAGCAAATGCACTTGATCATGTAAGGCATAGCTATTTGTTTGAGGTTCTCTACAAGTTGGGTTTTGGTCAAAATTTTATCAGTTGGATCCGAGCTTGTACCTCAGAGCCCTGGATTGCTCCCTTGGTGAATGGCAGGGCTGCTGAATTCTTCAAAGCATCTAGAGGGCTGAGGCAGGGGTGTCCGCTCTCACCCCTCCTCTTTGTGCTGCAGGCTTCTGTCCTCAACTTTTATTTAGATAAGAAACAACAAGATCAAGATATAGTTGGCCTGTGCATATCAAGAGGGGTAAAGAACATCAATCATGCCCTTTTCACAGACGATACCTTGTTGCTGGGGGCTGCAACTCCACTTTCAGCAGTCAGATTTAAAGAAGTGCTAGAAGATTACTGTGAAGTCTCAGGCAATGAATTCAATAAGGGAAAATGTCATATCTACTACTAGAATATCTCTGCCTCATCCATAAACGCCATTACCAGATGTCTAGGCTTTGAAGCCTCTTCAAATTGGACCTCTTTTAAATACCTTGGACTTCCCATCTTTCATAAGAGGGCCTTGAGTAAAGATTGGTATCCTCAGATAGAGAAATTCAAAGAAAAAATGTAGGCTTGGGGATCCTCCTGGCTCAACATTGCTAGAAAAACAATGCTTATCAAAGCAGTTCTTAGCAGCCTATCTTTATTCCAATTCTCTATTCTCTTGGCTCCTATGGGAATCCTTAAGAAGATGGAGGAGCTAATCAGAAAATTTTTCTGGAAAGGAGGCAAGCAAACGAGAAGAGGATCCCTCTAGTCAACTGGGAAATTGTCAGCAAACCGCTTCAGGAGGGAGGGCTGAATTTCAAAGATCTCTACGCTCAAAACTTAGCCATGTGAGCAAAATTGATTTGGAAAATCATAGCTCCCAATCCAGGTTGGGTACACTTAGCACCGTGGAAAAAATATTTCAGAGGACAGAGACTCTGATGCCTGGAGAAGCCCAAAACCCATCTCAGAACCCCATTCAGCATGCTCTGCAACAAAGCTGGCCCATTGATAAGAATTCACTCTTTCTGGATACTTGGAAATTGTAAATCCATCAATTTGTGGGATGACAATATAATGAACAGGCCCCCGCTGGAAGATTTGGGCTCCATGATTGAGCTGAAGAGATGGATGGCGAATGCAAATATCAAAACGTTGTGGGATTTTTCAAATTGGAGTGGCTACAGTTGGGCTGGTTGGAAGCAGCTCCTGATTCCACCCGCATTGCAAATAGACTTTGCTACGCTCCTAACATCTATGCATGGGCTGGCTTCTTCACATGCTTGGAGGAAAGATGTGTGAGGCTGGGGTACAAAATAGGATGGTTACACAGTGGCTCAGGGCTACTCCAAGTGCATGGAATGGCCTCACATACCTCCCAATCCTGCACCTTGGTTTGGCATCTGGAATTTTCCATCTATACCAAAAGTTGACCATTTTTGCTGGCTGCTTTGCCATCAAAAATTTTTAACAGATGACAGGTTACAGAAAAGCGGCTTTCTCGGGCCATCAAGATGCACGTTATGCAAGGAAAGCCTAGAATCCTCCCTTCATCTCACACTAGAGTGCAAATTTGCTGGTCTTATCTGGCATGAACTTCTTGGATCATGGAATTTTAAGTTCACCTTCCCCCGTTCTGTCCTGGACCTGTTTGCTAGATGGTTGGCCAGATACCCAGGCCCAAACTCAAAAAACAAAATCGTCAAGGCAGCATGGACTGCTCTGCCTAAACTCATTAGCTGGCAAATCTGGTTAGAGAGGAATAGAAGGATATCCAGAAATAAAGAACATGACTTCAACCTAGCTGCAAATATAGTGAAATGCTAGTTAATGGAGTGGCTGAGAGATGAAAGTGACGTTACAAATCTATGTCAGCAAGATATTGGATTTGGAGCTGCACTCAATCTCCAATTCCAAAAATCGAACATCATACCTACCTCCCTCAAAGATTGGAAAAATAGGAAAAACGAAGAAGAATTCAATCCTGGATTTCCAAGAAAACATTTCCTTCTCTCTTCTTTGACGGGGAAACCAAGGGAAACCTAGGAATTGTTGGAGCAGGAGGGCTCATCATAAACTCAAAAGAAACTTCTATCCACAGATATTCTTGGGGACTGGGTCACTCCTCAAGCATGCAAGATGAAGCGATGGCCCTAATTCAAGGGATCAAACTACTCAAAGAGTTGGGACACAAGGAGGTAAATGTCTTTGGGGATTCATAGATCGTCATCAAAGCAATGGTGACCAACACTAATCCGACAGATCTGCGGCTTGCAAGGACAACTACAAGGATCAAAGACATGACAAGGCCCTTGAATTTGAAATTCTTTCATGTTCTGAGAGCAAATAACAAAGAGGTGGACATAGAGGCAAACAAGGTAGTCCAGCTACTGGAACTATTCTCAGAGAAAATGAAACCTCATGGGATCCAATCCCCTAAATTTCCATGTTTTAACTGCATTTTATTGAAACAGTTTGTATGCATCCACAAACTCGGGAAAGCAGCAACAATAGTTCGGATTATAAAATGTAAAAAGAGGTGGTTCCTAAGCGTATGTTCTATGCCCCTCTTGTTGGAGAGACGCTCAGAAATCAGCTTCACTATCTGTAACCTGAACTGTGGCTTTTTGCCAAATATCTAATGAAATCCCATAATTGTTTCTGTAAAAAAAAAAAACTAGTTTTACATCAATTTTGGAAGATAGTAGTCTTTATTGCCCAAGTCATAACCCTTTGTAGATGTTAGAAAATCTAAATTAAAAGAACATTCAACCATCATCTTGAAAATATGGATTTTTCCACATCCACATTTTACAAATAGAAGAAGAAGACGAATATTATTAAAAACCTAAATCCCAACATAGGGATAATATGCCATTGTAGTATAATATCATGTAGCATCAAGCAAATAACAGCCCCATGCAAGCAATGGTCTAAAGGTATGGCACTTAAGCTGCTAGAGATCTTTTTTAGAAGTGAGGGAGAATGTTATCACATCAACCATGGTACTTGCACCACAAATCCAATTTTAATATTAGAAAAACAATAAATATGGCTAAATACCATGTAACAAAATGTATCATAATCGTTATACATTTAAAACTATTCACAACACACATAATTAGAAGCACCAAAGATCAAGTCACACAATTCAATAATTTCTCCTTGGAACAACTTATAATGTTATTCTAATTGAATGAAAAATTGTGTGTACCGTATTCAAAACCATAGAAAAGGATTTAAAAACTATATTCAACATAATATCAATGTGAGTGTTGCATCTAATTCATTGCACCTTGAGCCCAAAGTAGGATCGTATAAAGGAAATTAAAATGATAAATGTAAACATATTATAGAAAAGATGTTGATGGCATTTTCAACAAGGTAAAATAAAAATGAAGAAGAATAGGGTGGAATATATATATATTTTTTCAACAAAGTAAAATAAAAATGAAGAATAAGGTCGCATATACCTAAGTAGAAGAACTTGAACTTGTAGATGCAAATTGAACATCGCCATTGTCGTTACCATTATTGCCTAGCACGATAAGAACCTTCAATGCCCAGTGCCTCCATCTACATTCCAATTTCTTTGATATATACTCTAAATCCTTCTTGTTTTCACAATTAGAGTTGTAGCCATGTTCATATTTTACTCCAACTACCTGTATCATCCATAAAAAAAAAAAAAATAATAAATAAATAAAAAAAAATAAAATTAAAATAAAATTTAAAAAAAAATTATAATTGGTTTTTAAACAAACTTGTTTGAGTTTCATCCAAATTGCTCTAGAATTTTGACACCTAGGACAAGTTTCGAATCTAATAAAGTCATGAAAGTGTGGGAATAAAACCAAATAGAAGTGGCATGACCAAAAAACAAAAATTAAACAAAACTTAAGAGCATGAACTTAAAGTTGAAATCACTAGATGAAAAGAAAATTAACAAGTTGAACTGCTAATAAATTATTTTATTGAACCTATGATCGAACATCTCAATTGGTGATCATTGTGTTATGAAGTGTTATGTAAAAAATAATATTCAAGGTTTAAATTGCATTGGATCAAGCCAACATAAAAATATAATGAAAAATAAATCAATTGAAAATTTGCAATTGTTTAGGGATGAACAATTTGGAAGAGGAATCTATCAGCATATCTGCCAACCTCCTCCTTTATCATTCCCATTAATTCCTTGATGAAAAGTGCATGGAAAAGATGACCCATGGAGTGGGAGAGATCTATTATTGTGATGTAACCATTGTCGTCTCCGTTAAACACACAAAAAATTGCACTCAAGTTCTCTTATGAATAAGGAAATTGACAAGCTACATAATTGTTCTTTTTGTTGTGGAATTAGCTTCTCTAATTTTTACTAATCAACCTCCTTTTGCCTCAACATTATCATTAAAACCTTATACATATACTATGGGTAGCATAAGGTATGAAATACATGTTTACTAGTTTTCTTATCACATTTCTTGATTTGAACTAAAGAATGTTAAAAGAGTAGTTTTATGTGCATGGAATAAATGAAGAGGAAATAACTCAAGTAAGTGAAGGTGTCTAACTAATATCATAAAAGGGAAACAACTTCATATTAAGTATCTGAGAGGAATTCAGAGCATACATGTGTAGTCACCTTTGTATTGTTACATGGAAAATGTGCGCAGGACCAATCATAGTCGGTCTATTAAAAATATTCCATTTGAGTAAGAGGAAGAAATTTGTTGTCCTACAACTTGTTGCACAACTAATTGGAGTTTGTCCAAAGTTTCTTTATGCATAATAGTCATTACAGTTCCAAGAACCGAATTAGTTACTATTTGTTGAATACATTTATTACATCCACTCCTTATTTAGATAGTTTATGTATCACATGATAAAATATTTTGATTAAATCTACCTCTAGTTGTCAATTGTTTGTTGAGACTTACATTCCCCTCCATTGTATAAATATATGCTCTCTTAAACAGATGATAGAAAGTGTGTGAACTATAATATAATTTTGACTCTTTTTAATACAAAATCTACCCGTGGATGTTATGGCTTGTTCATTGAAGTTGCATTGGTGAACTCTAATCTCTCGGGTGTAGGCCAAAGCCCGAGTTGGTCCCACTCGAGGTAAGGTGTTTCATTGTGTTTGTTTCTCATATAGTTGTGTGTTTTATTTAATTGAAGAATAGATAGAATTGACTGAGTTTGATTTATGCAAAATGTGCACGTGTTAATTTCATTTCTTTCATTGTGTTGAAGTTTATTAAATCTCCTTTTATGTGTTTCTTTGGACTATATTTTAAATTGAAGTGTGAAGGATGATAATCTAATTGTTTCAAAACCAACAATAGTTATTGTGAAAACAACAGTAATGTTGTGAAATCAATCCTGGTTGCTACAAAACTGTAGCCCTCTAGATTCGCCTAAAACTATTTGGAAATGTGACATTGAGCCAGGTATCTAACTAAGATATTGATACATGATGCACCAAATAGTTGAACTAAGATATAGAAGTTAGGCTTTGTTTTAACTTAGATTCCATATCGCTGGTAGATTTCTTTTTGAATCCATTTTTTTGCATAAATGATTGGTAGGAACTTTGATTCTTATGTATACAACATCGAGAGCCTTGCAATTCAAGTAATCCGTAGGTTAATAAATTAAATGATTAGTGAATGCTAAACATCACTTTAATTAGAGAACAAGTATTCACGCCATCACATATGTTGGTACAAACTTAGGCACAATGAGAGAGGAAAATTTTGAGAATTCAATGAGCCCGTTGTAACTACTTGAATTGAGCTTCTAGTCTATCACGAAAACCTTGATCTACAAGGGACAACACAACCCACCAGCCAATAGAAATAACAAAGTAGGATTATGTGCCACCCATGATAATAAATAATCCACTAGTCAATTCCAAAAATATCGTTGTCAATGTTATGCCCTAGAAATGAGACTTTTATTTTATCAACTAAACACATGCAAAATAAGTCAATCTAAATATTTCAAAAAAAAATGAAAACTCAAATATTTAATGTGAAACAATGGAAATATTATGCTCAAAGGTAAACTAATAATCATAGAAAAAGAAGTAAAAAGGAGAATCGATGACATCGTAGGTTACCCCAAGTAGACAAAGATCCTAACTGTGGAAAATGATTGATAGTTTTTTGTGCATACCTAAGCATGAAATGGCATGCTCTAACTAGCAATCTGAATCATGTATATAGTCATAACAAAACTCATTCAACAACCAATGTATATGGAAGAAATCATGTCAAACTTCTTTGCATCCTTAGTTTCATGTCATGACCCTAGACTCTGCACGTATTAACTTCTTGTGACCTCTAGTCGTGTAGCAATAACGTGTTTCTCAAAAATGGATTGATGACCTCAACAATATTTCACCTGGACTACACCTCACAAATCAACACTTGTTTTAAAATTTCTTAGACAAGTTATGTAGTGCAATATCAAACTCAATCTAAAACCAAAGTGTATCTTCATCATCCACTTTAACTTCAACATACATGTGCATTCATGTGTTAGTTTACAACATTAAATTCATCACAATGTTTTTTTCTTATCAAACTTTATATCCATGTGTAAATAACATAATCCACTTAAAACATGCTCTAACAGTAAATCAACATGTAACAACACACCAAATATATAAGGGGAGTGGCTTATGGCCTTTCTTTGAAGTTTTTATAAATAAAAGCTACAATGTTTTTTACATAGGTTCGGGTAAAGATCCCACCCAAGCCCACTTGACCAATTCACCAAGACAATACCAAAAACTTCCTTTAGGTCATTTCTGCACATTCCAAGAACCTGCATGGTTCCTGCACTTGCAACTCAGACTATTCTACACTAGCTTGTCAATTCATTTGCCAATTTTTCAGTTGGGAGAGAAATTTCTTGCCTCAAGAGAAGAGAAAACACTTTCTTAGCTCCTTCATCTCATGTTTTGATCTAACTCATCCCATCCTTTGTATATATGGTTTAGTTCATCTTGTTACTCCATTTTAGCATCATTCCCTCTATTCCATTCAGCCTTCCTTTTATATATATGAGAAGAGGGGGGAATGCCAAAGGGTGTGACCCTTGGCATTTCACGGCATGTCACAACCTTTCACCCTTGAGCTAACCCATCTTCAGTTATACTTCGCCTACTTTTGTTCAAGTCGACCATTCCTCTTGGAATACTCTTTCCACTTAGTGTACACATTCCACAACATAAATTGTTACATTTGTCATCCCGTTGCATAGTTGGGGTGTTTGCACTCAACGCCACACTTGATCATCTTGTGAAGATAGCTAACATTCCTATACAGTAATTTGTCTCGTCAAATTATGAATGCACACATGCCTTTTCGTGCCCATACATGCCTAGTATGTCATCTAAATTTGGTGTGCATGTCCGTCATCATGTACAATTGTCTTGGCTAAGTCATATTTTATCCCTACCTTGCACCCAAGCCACCAAGCCCACATGCAAACCCCAAGTTTCCTATAAAAATCACAATACATTTCATATTTTTTGCAATGATGATGTCATCACATGCACACCTCTTTAGCTAAGTGTGCACTCATCTTGAGGGACTAACATCCTATTCCACTCAAAGTAATTTCCATCTTTGTCAATGCTCCACTCCATAACTACCTAAGTCACAAACTAAAGTGTCACATGATGTAGTGCTACGCCTTTGGATAATTTGTCTAGCTGTATCTACCGTAATCGCTCTTGCATGTCATGCATGTGTTGTATCCCCTCAGGCCTCCTAGCTAATAAGGTAGTTGATATTATAATTGCACCAAGCTCCATAAGAACTCATTTTTCTCACACAAGTGCAATAACCTCAAAACTCAGATCATCTAAGTAACCCCATCAACATATGCTCTATATGTGTATGGTACACTGAAGGAAACCCACATATGACCCACCATCCAACTATAGTTGTGAACCAATACTCCTTATGGCTCAATGTGGAACTGAGGTGTGATAGTCATGTTGACCACCACCTCTATCTCCAATCCCCATCTAACTTATTG
The DNA here is from genome assembly GCA_000404065.3 of Pinus taeda. Lineage (NCBI taxonomy): Eukaryota > Viridiplantae > Streptophyta > Pinopsida > Pinales > Pinaceae > Pinus > Pinus taeda. Next base: position 24,297 of record APFE030612005.1, on the reverse strand, counting down.
GAAGTACAACTCCATACTTCTCTATAAGATAACTCAATAATAACAAATGTGAGTTGGTCTTGCCTTTTACCTCCTCAACCAAAAACTTCAACTTTGGATCACATGGCCAACCTCCTCCTAAGTATCTTATGGCTGAACCAATCTGCTCCTTAACTCATTTGTACCGAGGCAAGTCTTCTTGCCAATTTAATTTATAACTATATATGTAATGAGAGAATGAGAGGTTATTTAAATATATATAATTATTATTAGAAAAATTTAATCATGTCATTATTTTACTAATAGTAAAATAAGTTAAAAAACAAATTCTTAAATTAAAAATAGATATTGAATAATTGTAATAAATATAACATTATTCTTATATAGAATGTTAAGGGGAGAGATATTTTTCCTATCATTCCAACAAATGGTGCTAATAACATTTAATAGTTCTTCCTCACATGGGAATACATATGACATTTACTAAGATGGAAACACACGTGATATTAACCAGTATGGTTCTAAATAGAAAAGGGAGCTCAAGAAGGAAGAAGGATGATGGGAAAGGGATATCCATTTTTCACATCGTATGCTGCACATCGTTTTTCTTATGATGTGGATCTCTATATTTGTCGTGTTGCCCCGACGAACGGGCATGTATTCATGGTGATTTTCAATCCAGTAGCCACGACTGTAACAACAATTTTGAAACTGGTCAATGTTCATGTGTATCTTTGTGGGGGAGGTATGCAACGAATTTACGCAGTCAAAGATATTATTGGTGGTTTTCTTAATTTCAGGTCTGTATTTGTCCTGATATCCAAAAATAGTACTATTCAATTTGTTGAAGTGACAAAGGATGCCTATACAAAGTTGTAATTTATGTTGAATTTGAACTACATTTTATGTGATGATGACATTTTATATAAAAACCAATAAGCTTCATGATCCATTGAAAATTAATTTTTGGAACCGTAAATTGGCAATTCATTTCCGGATGCTTGAATCGACATGTACATTAAGTTGAACCCTAAAAAGTGTGTTTCCCTCATATAACAGTTCATGATTCTAGCTCTGACCTAAAATTTTTGTGCATAATCTCTGACCACATTATCTTCTAATTAACACTTCGAACCGTTTTTTATTTATTTAATTAAATTGCAACTATGAAAACTTCATTTCTCCAAATTACTTTAGTTACAAGGCTTTGTGTCTCATGTCAATGTTATAGAGGATATTTTGTGATTTTTTTGAGACATATGTTCATCAATGAGATTAATTTATAATATACATGTACGAACGCTTTGCACGGTGGTCGAAGAGTATGCCCACAAGTAAGATGTTCTAATTTAGAGAGGTTGGTGTCTTCCCCCGACTAGGTTGTCATCGCATTTTTTTTTCCAATATGAAAAAAGCTATATATTAGATATATTGATGGATCATATACATCAAAGGGCTTTCTAGAAAATATTCATCATCAATCTAGAATATCTCGGTTGTCAGAACCAGCCAACCCCTTTTTAACCCATATCAATACATAATCATCCATACTCAAGTGAGGTACATCATATGAAATATGATCATAATGATAACTAGAACTAGCTATATCATCAAAACAACTAAAAAACTATATGGTGAGTTAATCAACCATATGCACAGTGTTCCAAAACCATATCTACACTTGAACTATAGCCTGTAACATAGAGAGGAAAGAAAAACAAGTATGCCAAAAAGTCAAAAAAACAAATATTGTTGCAATTACTATCCCGGAATTGTGAACTCCACAGTGTGCGTATTCAACTCTTCCATAAGGGTGATCATCTGAACTTCACCCTTTTTTCCAAGTAGACCCTTTTTTGAGAATGAATCCATGATCTGATTGTGTTCTCTGCTTGTGTGATTAACATGAGGGCACCCAATCTGTGTCCAGAGGCAATCAATTCTCCTTAACCAACCAAGGAGGGTGGGCTAATTTATATTCACTATGCCTTTGACATGATCCACAATAATCTTAGAGTCGCCATATATATGAACCTCTAGGATACTGAAGAAATTTATAAGCCATAAGATGCCCCATAGTTCCATTGTCTTGGCCTTGTTGTTGGTGCCTATACCAGCATTCCAGTATACCCGATACTGCAAATCAAGAGACATAACAAGCCATATGCCACAACCACAAACCTAATTTTGTGTTGCCCAATCGAAAAAAGCATTCGAATATACCATTTGGGGGCCAACACTCTTTGTAAACTTCATTTAATTATGGACATTTTCTTTAACAAGATATAGTGCAATTAAAGAAATGATCTTTTCATATATCAGGCCAAAGTCATCATTCCAATCCTCAAAGATATGCTTGTTCCTCCACTTCCATATGGACTAGAAAACAAGGAGGGGAATTGACCTCCAAGCCGGCTTTTGCTTGTTCCACCATCTCATACAGTCTGCAACATTGTGAAACTGTATATAAGGAAAATCAAAATAAACAACTACTTTACCCCATACCTGAGATACATATTGGCACTTCAGAAATATATGAACATTGTTTTCCTCCTCCTACTTGCAAATAACGCACATATTAGAACCATGCCATTTTCGCTTTTTCATATTCTCCCATATTAGGTTCTTATTATGGAACACTAGCCATGAAAAACAAATAATTTTGCATGGAATATGACATTTCATGGCATTCACAAGAGGCATTCACAAGAGGCATTCACAAGAGGCAACAACAAAGCGACCCAAATTTGTGCAGTATGCAAGGGTTATTGACACTACATGCACTAGCGAAACTCCACACAACATCGAGAAAATATCAAGGTTTTCAATGCTCATGTCGAACTATGCCACAAGGCAAAGATGCTTTCTGGTATGGATTTTTGAGTAGCTATGTCTATAACACCCTCATCCCATATCCACTGAAGTAACTAGCCAACCGAGGTAAATATGAGACAAAGAGTTACTATGATGGGATTCAACCTCCTAAGTCACCTTAAGGAAGTGGAATCGACGGAAAAACACCACACATACCTTCCACATTAGCAACGGAACTCCCAGCAACCATCTCTCAACCACTCAGGTAACCAGCCCCGGAGACCAACTGAAGTTTTAGTGCAACAAAAACCTCGATGCTCCCTTGATATGTACAAGGGTATGTCTGGGAGGCTCCATAAGCTCCCACAGCAAGTACAAGGTAGTTTTCGGGGACCATTTTCCCCAGTGTTGTGCCTACGACTCCGGGTTTGTGCCACTTTTTCAGGCCTAGAGCCCAGGTCACTACCCAAAACTCAATGATAAGTTCAAAAATGAAATTTCACAGCGGAACAAAGATACATTTGCAAAAACATCAACAAGGAATAGATTAGACCCCTACTAGCCATGACAAACATTTCGTCAAACATGTTACAAATATGAAATCTACAGGTCTTAACAACATATTTGAGCATAGGGGTCTCATACTTATCTGAGATTCATTGTGATGCATTGTTTCCTTATCACATTAGCTGCATTATCATCTATTAGGTCATAGGTTCATTGCTCATTCAATTACAGGTAAAAACATGATGAGAGCCATACATCACCATTGCCATAATACATATTCATAACCAACATAATAACAACAAATATACCAAGGAAATAGTAGCCATATGATCCACATATGAACTAGTATAATACTCATGAAATAACAAGGATAAATAATGTCATATTAATGAATACAACAACCAACGAGGTTTGGGATTTCCATGAACCACTCGACCATAGTTTAGCTCAACCATATATTTCTTTTAGCCAATAACCCCCCTACCATATTTCAAGCATGAATGTGGGAATTAAAACCAAACTCAACCAGGTCTTCCTGATTCTACACTACCTCACCCCAATCAATAGAACCAAGGTTTACTGCAATCCATCCTAGATCACAAGACCATAAAACACGCATGGATACCACCAAATTTCTCCACCTACACTCTGAAGAATTTCCCTATCTCCTAGTCTCTAGGATTTGCAGTAATCCACATTGGATCACTAGGCCCTAACCAAGACTCCACCCTCTAGGATTTACCGTATATCCCTCCGTTCACCGGAAAGGATTCCTAGGCCTAATCAAGGGCAACCACCTCTAGGCTTTAATGTATATCCCACCATTAACTAGTCGAGGATTCCTAGGCCCACCGAGACACACAATACTTGGACTTACCACAACCCACAGTTGAGTTCATGGATCACTAGGCCAGTGGCTTTACCATAATCCATAGTTCGGTTTAGGGATCACTAGGCCATGTGTTCTTTCTTTTGGAGATCCAACTCATTCAGCTGTGAATCCATCTGGAGATCCAACTCAACCAAAACAAGAGAAACCCACCACACCATGACTATTTGGAAATGGAAAGGCTAGGTTGAAAACACTATCACACCTAGCAAAACCCATTCCATGATAGCAAAGAACCACATGAAATACCATGCATTCTCAATATAGCAAGGAAATCACACATGCAAATCGATACCTGCAAAGAATCTTGTTGTAGATTCTTTATCCTGCTCTTATTTGCTGGTTCCTTCCTTTCACTTTCCTTATTTTCCTTTCTTGATCCAATGTCAAAGTGCTCCAAGAAAAATCTAGGTGTCTAAGAGTGAGAGAGAGAGAGAGAGAATAATGAGAGAGCTCCAAAATTGAACTTACAAAAGGTTACACTAACCAAGTCTGAAAAAAAAATTGCCAATTGATCCTGAGAAACCTTTTTATCAATGACACCTCCATTTTCTTCATTTTCCATTATTTTCCTTCAATTTCCTCCTCATATGAAACCTGCGATCTTTCACCTTCCTTTTCTCCTAATTTCCATTATTTTCACAAATAAAATGTCAATTAATGTCGTTTTTCCTTTCCAAATCCTTTGTCATTTCCTTTAGCCATAATAACCTAAATGAACACCCATTAGAATGTTTTTCCCACCATTCATCTTGGAATACATGTCCCATGACCATGGTCTTATATATATTTACATGAATTTTTAACCAAGGTTGTTACAGAACCCTCCCCCTTGGGGGAACATCGTCCTCAATGTTCAATGACACCTATAGCCAAAACATTGATGAATACAAAACATACTACCCATGGAGCTTTATAACATAGACCGAGACCCAGACGAGAGGAAGCACAAGAGTTCATTCTTCAATTGGTGGTACTTTGGAATGTCCAGTGGTTTGGTTGTGTCTATATCTGTGCTCATGTACATTCAAGAAGAATGTTGGATGGGGTTTGGGGTTTTTTATCCCAACCTTGGCAATGGCAATAGCACTCTCTGTTTTCATGTGTGGGACAAGATTGTACCGACATAAACCGCCTGGTGATAGCCCGTTCACTGGAACCGCCCAAGTTTTTGTAGCCAGTATCCGTAAACGGAATGTCTCTGTTCCTTCTCTGGGAGAAAAGAAAATATATGTTATTCAAGAAGAACAACTTTTAAAGGATGATGTGAGAGAGCTTATATATCGAGAGATTTTAGAGTATCATCATCAGATGCTACAGGAGTATCTATGTGGTGTCAACAATGCCACCTTTATGTATCCAAGAGCTCGCTGGAGACGGAGTTCTTCACCGGATATGGTGAAGCAAACCAATACCAGATACAGGGGGTTGTTGGCAAGGGAAGCTATGGTGTAGTAAGTTCTGCGATTGATACTCATACTGGTGAGAAAGTGGCAATTAAGAAGATTAATGATGTATTTGAACATGTATCTGATGCCACACACATTCTGAGATAAATCAAGCTACTTAGACTGCTTCACCATGAAACTAGGGCTATATTGGATCACCCTTTTCTATAATCGACTTGTTGGGATGGGTCTAGAGATAGTTCCATTACGCGCAGAGCAACTTCGGAATTTGCTATGTGATTTGGGACCTTCTTTTGTCAAAGCTGGCCAGGTTTTGGCAAACAGACCTGATATTGTTCGTGAAGATTATATGAATGAACTTTGCATTCTCCAAGATGATGTTCCTTCATTTCCAAATAAGATTGCTTTTACAATCATAGAAGAAAAGGCCGGTGTACCTCTTGAACAGATATTTAGAAAAATATCTTCTCAGACTATAGTAGCAGCAAGTTTAGGACAGGTTTATCGTGCCACTCTTCGTGGCTCAGTAGAAGAGGTTGCTATAAAGGTACAGAGGCTAGAAATTGAACCTATCATATACAGGGATCTTTTCCTTTTTCGAACTCTAGCTTCATTTTTGAATGGCATTAGTCTTGAGAAACTTGGTTGTAATGCGGATCTTATTGTTGATGAATTTGGCGAGAAGCTACTTGAAGAGCTTGACTATACACTTGAGGCACGTAACATTGAGGACTTCTTGGAGAACTTCAAAGATGATCCAACAACTATTAAAGAAGCTGGCATCCGCGTACCTGATTTTCTCACTATTGGTGTGAGTGCTGCTCTGAGACAGCTGCTAGAATTTGGGTTGTTTCATGGAGATCCAAATCCTGGGAACATTTTTGCCATGCGTGATGGACGTATTGCATATGTAGACTTTGTAAATGTTGCAGTTCTTAGTTAGGTAGCTTACCCATATGTGGCGAAACGTCTCTTGACAGACCCAAATCCAGCATTACAAGAGCGCCTCATTCAGGTGCTTTTTAAAGACGGAGTATTTCAATGGAAACGCATAGGAAAGCTCATTATATTGGCTAAGGAACAGGTAGCCATTATGAGTCGGAATCCAGCACTACAAGAAGCAAGCAGACAAGATACAGGAAATCAGCAAGTTGAAAGAAAATTAGATCTGACATACACACTTAAGGATGGTGCTCGAGTGGTAATAGTAGATGCTAGTATTTAGCGTAAACTTCTTTTGGCTTTGACTGAAGATTCTAAATTGCACATTCAGGAGCTTATGGATATTTACAGATTGGTTGAAGGGGAATTTGATATTCCTTCCTTGGCTATAGATCTTGTTCAAAGACTCCCAGTTGCTACACGAGATATGATGCTCGCTTGGAGTCAATATGTCCTTGTAGATCGTTAAGAATGGCTTTCAAATGCTCTTAAAAAATTATTGCCATGCAGGAAATATGGGACATATTACACGAATTGCAAATAGACTCTGTCATATTGGGAATAACAATATCCATATACAAGCCTATCTACAGGCAAACTCTAACTGGAATGTGTGGCAAATGACGACTCTTCAAAGCCATAATACAGTGCAGAATGTTTTGCAGTGGCAATGTGGCCGCCCAACTACAATACAAGAGCGGAATTTGGACAATGATGAAGATGAATTTCGTGACAGAGATTATGATATATCAGCAATGAAAAATAATTTAGCTGAAGCTTTTCGATATGGAACTGTGGAGAATGAAGATATTGGAGATGTACGTGGAACATCTGACAAAGATGATGAGGATGTCTTCTTTGATGACGAGTCTGCAGAAGTAGTATCATCTCTCCAAGTGGGAGAAAAGCGGCCCGATTCAGTTTAAAGAGTATCAGAGCGCCGAAAAGAGTATCACCATAACATAATCAAAGCCATTAAAGGCGATTCATATCAGATTTTGAGAGAATCAGTGCCACTTAAGGCAGCGGAACCGCCTAAACGATACAGACAAAAGGATTCCATACGCAATTATTACAGAGTTATGGCCATGAGGCCAGCGCACAGTGCCAGGACCACCGTTTGACCATTTTGAGGCTGCTCTCTCATGCGCAGCCCTCAGTTGCATAACTTTAGTTGCCAGCTGCCCCAGAACACCTGTTTTAGATATTTTATGCATTCATTACCAGCACAACTCAGCATTAAAAACTTTATTGCTACAGATCTCTTTGGGATCTGTTTTGTTAGATATTTTTCAGTGATTTTTCACTTGACAGTGGCTCAAGGGCCAACATGTAAATATTTTCTATTTAAACAACCCTCTAGAATGTTTTGTGAGAGTGGTTGGTTGACTGAGTCATTCGAGACTTGTGCTGTAAACCTGAGAGTTTCTACGAATAGAGATTGCTGGAACATTTGGATTATGAATTGTCTGTTGTGGATTTGATGGCTGAAGAGCTAATTACAGGATTCCTGTGCTTTCTTCATGGCTCAATAATTCTTTCTTGCCTATGTTTTCAGTTTTAATGTGTTTATATCGCCTTTGTGTCACAATCTAAATAATAGAAAAGAAGAATAGCTCAGAATTCGCTTAACAGCACTCTGTGCTCAATTCCTGTTATTTCTCTATGTTCTCTTCTAAATTAGCCTATGAATATGAATACCTCTTGGCTCGTATTTACACTAGTTTCCTTCATATATGAATATCGTTTAGGAAATCTTGGTTGCTCCTATATAATGTTCACTCACCTTCCCTCTGTTAACATGATGAAAGCTACTTAATTGCCTTTCATTCCCTGACCTCCATTTCATCTCATTTCCAGCTTGAATATTGGTCCATGTGTAACTATCCTGCTCTGTATTCCTTCTGTGCCAAAGAAAACACACCAGCAGCCCTTAATCCTTGACTCCATGCCCAATGCTCTAAACTTCTTACGCTTCGCATGCCAACTCTGCCTGAAAAGATCAACCATCCCGCCAAACTCAAACAAAAACCCATGTGCATCATATCTAGCCTGAAATCATTCCCTAAACAAAGCTAAATCCCAAAGAGAGAGCCCTCTCTGACTGTTGGTAGGCTAGGATTGGCAGTCCATAGCTTGGTCTGTGGTTACCTCGGCCGTATCCCTTAAGGAGCCAAGGGACAGCCTGAGCGATAACATGTCCCATGAACGTGGTCTTATATATTTTTACATGAATTTTAACCAGAGTTGTTACAATTTCCATATGCATGAAAGCAAATCTAGCTCAAGTATGTTAGATGAGACCATTCTTTCAGGGCCAACAAAGTGGGTTCTAAAATTTCCAAAAGAAATTCCAGCAACAATCTTTTCAAAACCAATCTCTTTAAACAACGAACATACACATTTTTTTATTAATTATGACATGGAAATCCCTCATTTATCTCGGGAAAATTCCATATCCATAGGTAACAACTCTAAGAGAGAGATCATTGTTTGACCTTGTTTTTGCTCCCCACACATGCTCCACATCAAGCAAAACAAGATGTTACATCAATGCCAAATGCTAATGTAAGTGGAAAACATAATAGATAAAGCAAAGCCATTTGGAAGGCATGATGCAGCATTTTGTTGTGTAGAGGAAGCTTCCCCCACACAATAAAATCACCTTCCTCTGCACTTCGCACATGGTTTCATCTACTTCAGATAGGCGCAAAGGAAGCTTCTCCACACAATCAAATCACCTTCCTTCGCACTTTTCACATAGGTTCATCCACTTCAAATCACATGCCCTCTCTACACATACTATATCCTGCCATAACTAAAGAGTTAAAAGACCCATACAACATCCCTTGAAAATAAGCAAGTGTGGCTTGTCAACAACATCTAGTATTTATTTCACCAAGATTTAAGAATAATCACTAAGAATGTGACGGACATGATTCACAAATTTAATTTAAAATAAAATCTCTAGGTTTCTCATTGTTGGGTCCCTCCTTTCTTATGTCACACTTGTTTCAATCAAAAGGATCATAAACCATAACGCCCTTCGAAGAGGTTGGAGCTCGAAGCGTCCTAATGGCTTCATCATTTTATATTTCACTTTCAACACACAATTACTATCAATTGACTGCAAATTCTTCTCGGAGAGCCCTTGCTTCCCTCGATGTCATTATGGACATGGATTTAGGTCATTAGAGTCGAATTTGAGCTCCCATCGGTGCCACGTCAGACAACACCATGAATAAGTTCCATTTATGTTAGTGTTGCACAAGATACATAGCATAGCATGTGGAGTGAAGGAATGCATTCACAGTCCACTAGGTTGTGTAGTGAGTGGAATATAGGTGTGACAGAATGGGTGTGAAGAAGAGGTAATACCGATATCACTCAATCAAGCGAAACCGCTAAAGAAGGCGGAACACATGTGCACAACTTGAACATTAATTGGTTATACAACTATTTTCCAACATAAAACATTTCCAAACATTGACAAAGAAGGATTTGGATTTAGTTTATTCTGAACTAAAAATATATCGTGTTCCCCACATTAAAGATAAAGTTAAAAAGGTATGAGATTACTTTTATGCATTTATATATTAAATTAATAGTAAACACATATCAGAACTGTGTGAAATGCTATTGCTATTCATTCCAATTTTCAACTATGAAGGTCGTGGATGTGGCGTCGAGGAAAGATGGGTCCCTTTTTCTACCAAATTGATGGCTGAGGTTTGTTAACCATGTGCTGATACATTAACCACGTTCTTTATGCTAATTAATGACATGCAATTTATTTTAATTTAAGAACAGCTAAGGTTGTTGCAGTGCTCTCCCGAAATGAAGTTAAGAATATCCTTTATAATTCCATCATGGATCCACTTCCTTCTCAATTCGCTCATTAAGATTATCACAAATAGAATTCTCAGTATTTACAAAGAGAATTGTCAAACAAAATCAATGGGGCGAAATAAAACCCTTGTCATGGAGCATGATTATTCAATTATAGGAGGAGCGCATGCTGAGCAGAACGAGGGACATACCAGATATACCAAATTTCCTGAAATTGTTAAGGAACCAACATCCCCTATTCGACAATATTCTGGGCATGGAGGGGGGCTCCATAGCCACGAATTCCAAAACAACAATAAACCAGTCAAAATCATCGGTTCAACGTGGAACTCAAGGTTATGCTAATGGTTATTGCTAGTGAACTTAAATAGTTGAACATTTAATACATTGTGCGGAATGTCGAGGTGTGGACAAACCTCAACTCCCTACCGCCCCCCTCCCCCCTCATTTCTTTCTATGCACTTCCACACTTTACACAATGTATCCATAATGTGGAAATTTTCTTTGCCCTCTCATGCCCCTCACTTATGTAAAGGATCTACAACCACGTAAGTTTTGACATCATTAGGTAGAGCAGTAGCATAACAATGTCAGTGGTACAATAGTCACCAATGGAATGGTCACTCATAAAATTAGTTTTTATTTTAAAATGAATTGTGGGGCGTTTACAAATATCGAAAATAAAACACCCTCCACCAAGGTAATTATGTCCCATTAGAGTTTGCTCAACCAATTAAAAAATACAAATAATATTTCTAGAAAAATAGAAAATTATTTTTGAATTTACAAGAAAATAGAAATATTCAACATTTTCCCAAAACCTTGGTTGAAATTGCAAAACATAGCAAAATAATGTAAATTCAATGCATTGTGACTGTGAGGCAAATGCTATAGTCCTTGGCGAGGCATGAACTAACAAGGGTAATTGTTGCAATGTAGCTTAGTCCCTAGCTCTATCGCTAATTAATTGATTGAAGGTTTTGCAAAGTGCGAAGAAAACCCTACACAATGAAATATTTTTGCCGAATGAAATTTCTCCACACAATGAAATCTCACCACACAAAAATCTCTACACAATGGAAATCTCTTTGACACATGAACGGAATATCATAAAGTATGAATTACAATCCGGACAAAAGTTCATGGGATTCAAGGGCACAAGACTATGGAGTGTAGAGAAAGACATTTTGAACAATTGTCATAGCTTTCAACACATTGTTACAAAGCTTGTGCTAAATAAATTACTCATAAGGTGAAACGAGGGTAGATTTAAAATTCTCTACTCATAAAGTTAGTGTAGATCTCTCATGTTGATTTATTGGTAGTTACTGTAGATGACCCAACCCAAAGTGAGAACATAAATACCTAATCATCATGGCCTTAGGTTTGATTCATAAGCTTTGTCAACCCAAAATAGAAAATTCTTAAATTTTAAGGGTAATAATATTACGTTGCTTTGCGCTTTTCCAAATTTATCCAGCAAGGCCTTTTCAATTGGAGGTCGTCCGTATGTATAATATTCAATCCCCCATTCTAATTGTGGCTAATCATTCATCCTCCAAAACACCTAATCATTTATGCACTTAATTAACTTTTGACATTGATGATATGGTACCATTAACAAATGTTTTATGTCGATGCACTTCGACGAGATAAGGTAGCTGAAAATGAATAGATATGTTCTTCTATTCAATAGCAATGATTTATATGTTGGATCACAATGCAATTATAAATATCACATGTCAACAATAAAATAGGTCAAGCCAAAGATGGTTAGAAGACAAAATAATTTCAGAGCATTTCCATGAGTCATGATGAACGAATGAAAATCACCTCTATCATATGAAAACCACTTTTATTCAATAAAAAAGGATCTTCCATCTATGAAAAGATAGGATGCATCAAAGATAGGATGCATGTAACCATAACATGATTAAACAAGTTCGTGTTTCACATGGCATACTTGTCGAATAATAGCTTGTATATTAACTTGGATTGAAATAATAAGCAAAGTAGATTGACCAAGTTCAAAAGAAGCATAGGACACATGACTAATAAAGCAGTAGTGTCTCGTTTCACCATACTTTTCATATGTCATCAAATCATAATTGGAACAGAGCCTGGCTAGTTTTCCATTGCCGTTGTTTCTTCGACTGGAACTATTTCCACTTCATTGGTTCAATCAATAATTCCAACCAAAAGCATAATTGTATCTACCTAGTTAAGAGGCAGAACGGTTTCCACAACAGGGCTCTCTCTATGAACCAACTCTCTATAATAGCTAGGGACAAGCATTCAACCCGCCATTGCCAGGCACCCAGACATCCAACAACATGCAAAACACACCACCACTACGTGTGCCTGTCTGCCCACTTGTTCGCACAACACATTAATAAAGGTTTGTCGGCATGCACACATGAAAAAACACACCACAACATGGGCCCATCTACCAACCACTTGTCCACACCAACATAATATCTCCATACATGTTCACTGGGCTCACTGACATTTGACCCTTCCCCCTGTCCCTCGTACTCCTGCTAGAGGGTTCTAGTCACTGAACGGATGGGTTCCGGAAGGAATGTCATGCTAGATCGAATCCAATCCATTATGTTTCGCTTGCTGTTCTATTTCCTTCCATTCTCATTTAGGGCCAAACAAGAGGGAAAACTACGATAGGTCAAACTGAGGGCACAATATGAGACATGATGAGTTTTAGTTTATTTACATTTTCAGTATAGCACATTCAGCATTTCCTGGCAGCAGATGATGATCACCTTGCCACTATCGGCATTGCAGATCGACTATGAAAACCTAAAGGCCTTTATTCTTTTTCCAATGGTGTTTGTGGAGAGGCTGGGAAGCAAATGTGTGAATTCAACGGTTGAGCTCTTTACCTGCTTTAAGAAGCTTTAAGAAGAGGAAGTTGTAGAAAAGGTGAAAATACTTTTCTTGAATATTTGTTACAGATGCAATTTAATGGAGTATATTTTGTTATTCTTTAATTGTTGAGTCTTCTCAAACAAATTATATAAATTAGTTATTTTACAAGAAAATTATATAATTTTAGTTATTTGACAAGTGATTTCCTTGTGTGCGTAGTGTTTTTCTGGAGATGTTTGAATTCCAATACATGGCTACTTCAGTTAAACCTTCATCCATTTATTAAGTGCCATACTAAGTGCCTACACAAAGATCCTACACTTGTGTAAAGCTCAACGCCTGCACCATTTGCAGAGCAAGATGGAGGGTCAACTAATAACATAACTACAAATCATCGAAGATGCAAGGGTGGAATTGTGGCTCTCCAACTTTTGTAGGACAGATGTGCACTACACATGAGGTAAACAGTCACACTATGAAAATGCAAAATCTGCTGGCAGAAGTAGAAAATAGGTGATACATTATCTCATATGACTCATTTTCGCCTCCAAGATACACATTAATATTTATATAAATGATCATCTAATAGTAAGTTAAGACAGTTCTCGAAGCTGAAGTGTTTCGCCTCCCCTAAGGTTTGATAATTCACTATTTCAATTATACCAAGGTTGTTAACTCTATTCAGAACTGTAGTTATACATCTCTATTCTGTCAATAATGAATTTTTATTTCAAAGCCACCATATTTGTTTTACTCATGCATTCTTCATGTTGGAGAACATAAAAATTGTTTTAACTTTTAATCCTATGCCATCCTCTAAATGAGAGTGTGAAAGGAGAGAGATTGTTGTTGAGTGTGAAAGCAGAGAGATTGTTGTTGAGGAATTCGTTGTTGCATCTATGCCACTACCTTTGTCCTACTACAAAGCTCTCATTACATAAATGGGATCAGGATGGAAACGAAAACAATGAAAAAAAATGAAAACAATTTTATATCAAAACAAAACAATTATATATGGGAACATAAAACAAAGCCGCTACTAGATGAAATAAATGTTATCAGTTCTATATGGGGACATATGTTACCAATTCTATGTGGGAACATGAAGTAGAGCCACTAAGGATGCATTTTACATACCTCTTCCTGTTTTTGTTTATGTTGTTGGTGTTGCTTTAATTCTGTCTTTCCTACTTATTACTCCTCTTATAGTCTATGTAGCCACAAATGTATGTACCTCTTTCTTTCTGTTTATGTTGTTGCTTCAATTCTGTCTTTCATACTTATAAATCCTCTTATAGTTTATGTAGCCAAACGTAAAAGAGAGTTTCAATGCTAATTTCATCTTCGCCGGGAGCATTTAGAATAAGAGAACAATATCCCAACAAGTATAGAGGTGGGAGAATGTTGCTCGACTTCTCATTCATATGTAAATGATAGCACTTCCACTCAGGTATGCTTACTCTAGGTATGCTCTTTTGTCTCTTGACCACCACATGTTCATTCAATTGTCAACGTGAAGATGGCAACTTGAAGAACCTTGAAGAAGAATGCCTAGCTAGGGCAGATCATTGGACCTATGAACGCTGAGAAAGCTACAACTAGCGAGGGTGTTAAGAACCTATCTGTGGAGAAGAATGTCGAGCCAGGGCAGAGCATGCGAGATATGAAGTCTGAAAAGGCTACAACCCGCTAGGCAGAGGGTTAAGATACTAGCTTCTACATGTGGCAGAGGGTGTTAACGACGTGGCAGAGTGTGTTAACGTGTTGGAGAGCAATGGTGTAAGGTGTAAGAAATGGTGGCAGGTGTAAGCTGGCAGTAGCAAGCGTAATTTTGGGAGTAATTGAGAAATGAATTAAATGTGCAAAGTATTTTTTCATACTATTTGTCAAATGTCATGAGTTGATGTTAAGTTTGAGATAACATTACTCTTAATTTTGAGACTTTGATTTATGTTTATCTAGTTTATCCTAACTTTAGTGGATGACTTGCTTACCAAAACTTAGGATATTGTCCCTCACTCTGCAACGCTCTCATATAAGAGCTCGAATATGATACCCAATCAAAACACTCACAAATTGTTTTAAAATATTATTAAAATATAAAGTTTTTTTAGAATTTTAGTTAAATTGCACGGATAAAAATAGTTCGAACTGAGATTAATACAAGTTAACGCTTTAGCGATTGCTATATACCTGCTTGGGCAGGGATATTAAGATGCTTAACTTAAAAAAACGATTTAACCTACTGCTGAAAGGGACGATTCTAAAATTAAACATTAATAGACTAATAACCAAAAATACTTTATAATTTTATTAAACCATAATGGCCTTTTCGACATAACTTCTTGTTTCAAATTAAAACAAGCATGGCTGCGGGGCAGCTAGTCCCTGCCAATGCAAATTGCAGAACAGTTTCAGCGGAAAACGCTAGTTCCAGATTCTGAGCTTCGTAGCGCCAATGCAAATTGCAGAACAGTTTCAGCGGACAACGCAGGCGTCAATGCTCTGAGCCAGTTCCAAATTCTGAGCTTCGTAAGTGAGCTCCTGCGTTTGTGTTGTTTTGCCATCGACACCAGAAATCTGAGACTGCTCTGCGTTGCCAGGAAATAAAACAGATGAAGTCATAGACTTGCAGATAGGGTAGAGGGCAGGGCAATTGGCTATGCCAACCAGTTTGTTGCGTTAAGTCCCCTATCAAGGGGCTAGAGCTATGTAAAATTGCCTGTGGCTTCTCTAAATCTAGACACAGCAAGCTAGAAGCGGAGTGAAATAAACAATTGCTAGTTGGAGATTCGAGAATTGCTAGTTGGAGATTCGAGAATTGTTCATTTGTGTTAATTGCATAAAAATTGCACAGCATTGTTTCCATCTACTTTTTTTCGTACAACTTTCAAGTAGTTCTTCGTGTTCATTGCATAAAAGTTGCACAACTTTATTACTTCGTGTAAAAGGATTGCCTAGCGAAGTATGTGTTTACTATAGAAGGATTGTCAAGTCAACAACGTATTTCGTATACTCATAAGTCAAACTCGGGGGCTGGGAAGGCACAAAATTGAGTCATGACACTTCATGGCTTTTATGCTCACGAGCATACATCTTATATCCAGTAATAAGCTCTCACTAATAAACAAAGGTAGGCGTTGTGTACGGAGATTACAATTTTTGCTGGAGAGTTTGAATGGTTTTTAATGGTGGAAAGAGATTTAAAATAGCCAAAATTGAATGACCCGGACATCTCAAAGTCGCTACCCATCAATTATTTCAAGGCAGTGGGGGGTGCCAACCAGTTTTGAATATTTAATCTTTGTATGGTCCGGGACGTATATTGTTGGATTTAAAATAAATTTAGCTTCAACGACGTACATTTTAATATTATGTACTACTAAGCATTAGCCACTGGGCATGTGAAGCATGCATTTCATTATAAGACCTTATGTTAAAATATTCTACCAATTTACAATTTAAAAAAATTAATCTGTCATAAAGCAGCTATAAACTTTTGGCAAAAAGTTTATTGTCCAACGTCATAAAGACTCTATACAATTTAGGTAAAAATATATTGAAGAAAGTAAGTATGCATGAGCGAAACGTGTCTTCTGGATGAAGTCTTAGTTTTCACATTTGTCAGCATCAAAGTCCTCAATATTTCTTTCTGTTTGACGCAAACCTTGCTTTGGAGGTAATAACCAGATACCATCCTTTTCCTGCTTGTTCTGAATCATAGGTTTCGATGTAAGACCTGAAAGCAATGGAGATCGAAGACGACAATTGACAGGACATCCATAATAACAAAGAAAATGCCTCCTGTTGCAGTTTGAAGTGCCTTCTGCTACGGGAAATTGCAAAGCTCTCAGGATTTCATTTCCTCGCGCCATTCACCAGGTAAGTTTGAGATTGATCTGAACCAGCCTTCCAATGGTAGCGATTGATATTTTGTGTTTCTTTTGTTTCTGTGAAAGGTGAATCGGTTAAGCCCTGTGTTTTGTTAATATAATGTCTCCACAAGCTCTGGTCATAGCTATGAAGATTGCATTGGTCTATCTATTACAATGCAGCCTCAATTCCTAGATAACTGTGATGGGGTTAGGTGGTTTTCATCAAAGCGATTTTGAAAATTGGGTACAGAGGACAGGTTCAAGACAGAGACGCAGATCTGATGGCAAAATGTGGCAGTTGGATTCGAAGATACCTGTGTCCCATTACATGGTGGTTGATAGTTCGGGCCATGGGAACTTTTAGACAGTACACAGGGGAGGGACCATTTCTTCATCTCCTGTCACGATTGGGTGAGTTCGTCGATGAATTTTACTCTAAATTTAACTTTTACCTTCAACAAAAAAACGAACATTTGATTGTTACACTTTCGATAAATTTGCAGGCCTTGAGTACTGCCAAAGGCAACAAGCAGCTGCAAAACAATGTCATCAAGGTCATCTGCAACACCGATAAATCTAGGGGTTTTAATGTTCTCAGAGATGTGTCCATGCCACAAATAATGATAAAGTCCTGCAAGGTGTCTCTAGACGCGCGGCCATACCAAAACCTGGGTGGTCCAGCGTCCTCGGAAATCAATGAAGGAGTTTACAAGTATGTATATATATACTTATCTTACCAGAGAAGCTAAATGAAATTGAGGTATATGTGATGTTATATGTATAACAACTCAGAAAATGTAAAAGGTTTATATAACAAACATTTTAATAATTTATATAGATAGTCATGTTAAGAGTATTTCATATCTTCAAAAGTTGAGCAGTAGGGATAGTGCCAACGTAAATGGCAAAAATTTCGTTGAACAAATCTTATTGTAACTTGTGGAGTAGCAGAGACAGTCTTTTAGTCACCTGGTTTATCGCAAGTAATGTCTGCAACAAAATTTTAGAGAAAAGACTGCATTATATAATGATTTCAATGCCAGTCATATAGCCAAAAATTGACTTTATCTATATCAATTAGATTCTGAAATGTTATAGAAATCCAAAATAAAGCCAATTAAATTAACAAATAGCGAAGAAATTTAGTCACCTGGTTTATCGCAAGTAATGTCTGCAGCAAAATTTTAGAGAAAATCTATATCGATTAGATTCTGAAATGCTATAGAAATCCAAAATAAAGCCAATTAAATTAACAAATAGCGAAGAAAAATATATAAAAAGAACCTTACTGGATTGTTAGCTGCGATTCCCCGTCTATGAGATTGAATTCCCGTAGAATTTTTGGTCTCAAAGTAGTGAGCAGGAAGATATGTTGGTACTGTTGACGTTCAAATGCAGACATACTCATTTTGTTTGGCCTGAAACAGATATAAGGTAATATATTTATGCAACTGAGATTGGAAATTTTACTCATTTTAAAGAACGCTTGGCAGATTGATATTATCATAAAATCTTACCGCAAAAGTTGAGAATATTACTTGATGTCAACGTTGCATTTGTGCAGGAGTTGAAGATCAGGATGTAGACATGGCTGCAGGAGTTTTCATCGACTGGAGAACGCCGTCTAACTACCTGGAGAACGCCATCTGAAGCTCGATATTATGACTACCGCAGGTAATTAGTATAAAGTATAAATCATTGCAAGTTTAAAAAAAATGGAGAAATATGTGTATTCACAACAGCATACTTACATATCATCTGGATTAAGAGACATCTTCATACATATATCACTGTGCGTGACAGGCGTGCCATAGAAAATTGATAATCGAAAGCAAGGAGGATATGAATTCCTTGCACAGAAAGAAAGCAAGGCAGCGGAGAAAGGAGAACCGGAAGCAACAATTCGATTAATATCACTGTGCGTGACAGGCGTGCCATAGACAATTGATAATCGAAAGCAAGGAGGATATGAATTAGCATAATGCGTTGCAGATGAAGAATAATTGCGATGGACGAAGGGGACGAAGGGGCGTTGCAGATGAAGCAAAGGGTGAAGGCGTTTTAAGGGAGGCAAGTAAAGTCTTGCTTCCATGCAAATTGACACGACATTGCAACGATGGTTTGACACGCCAACGATGGTTTCGACACGGCAAGGTGGGCAGCAGCCATGGTTTAGCACATATCATACGCAACAAGTATTCCTAACATTAAATGTTAAGAGACTAATGCTAAGGGAAACATAGCATTAGTTCATGAAGCTCTTAATCACTTGTAGTTTTGCCAATTTTAGCCTAACTTTTTAGCTTGTATACCTCGTACTGAGGCCAAATAAGGCAAACATGTTTTTGATGGGTTAAAAGCATAAACTAATAAAAAATATGGTTTTGGTTTTTGTGTCATTCGAAGTAACTTTGTTTTAACTTGAAATAATTTTATGGGTTCTCGCGTCCAACTAATAGACACCGGCCAAAACCGATTGCTATAGTCCCTGCCAGGCCCGGAGGGCAGGGACTAATAAGAGTATATACACACATCGATGCCCATGGGTACAATTGGTGATGAGGAATAGTTTGTTATCTTTGTAGATGAAATTGGTGTTTCAATTCTTTTATAAATTCTTCCACCGCCCTGTTAAAATCTCTATCTATGATGAAAGATAAATTATTATATAACCAGTATAGGTCATGTGGCTGAACTGATTTTAGTCACAAAGTAAGTTCAAGTTCAACAGGTTGGAGATGTAAAGGCTTTATGGATACAACAAAAGAAGCATCATTTATTTTTAAGAAATACATACATATCAAATAAATGTGGAAGAAGCTCAATGTGTAGATTTCGGAGCTCGCACAATGAAATTCCTTCGCCATTTTTAATTTCCAAAAATATATATTAACCATGTGTACATATTTCCCATAGCATAAGGCAACATTATTATTATTATTGGGATAGGAGTTGCTAAGGATTTCTGAAGAAAGCTCATTGAGTTCAACATTATTATTATTTTTGGGATAGGAGTTGCTAAGGATTTCTGGAGAAAGCTCATTGAGTTCATTATTATTTTTGGGATAGGAGTTGCCAAGGATTTCTGGAGAAAGCATTGAGTTCATTGTGTGGAGCTCCACACTCCCGCATAATGAAAGGACTGATCAAGATATCTTAGGCTCCTGCTAAACTAAATAGTTAAGGAAACTGAACCTTGTGGATAGTTCATTATAGACAATGACAACAACAACCCAATTTGACTATATGAAGAAGACTTATCATTCACTGACCTAATATATGCATAGATGGATTTTGTTATGCGGAAATGGCTTTCATTGTGCGGAATTTGAATGCCTCACACATTCCCTTGCACAAAGGTGTCTAATGCATCATGGTGAGAAATGTTGACATATAAAATTAGTGAGGATAACTAGCAAAACATTGATATAAATGACGAGGTGAGAAAAATTGAGATAATGCTTTCTAGCATAATCACAATTAATTAAGAGGAAAATACAAGTAAATAAGTGTTATAGTACACAAAATTCCATAGCCAAAGCCAGGGACAACGACCATGTGGCTATGTGATGGCCTCCCGCCGATTATAAAATATCTCCTATTGATAGGACTTTGTCCTGGAAGAATTTATGGATGAATTAATTCGTTTGTACGTTCCCTCGGAAAAAGGTTTAGGTTTTTAACGGGCCACATCGGTCATCCACCTCCACATGCCGGTTTTCCTCCGCACGGAGCTTCACCTTTTGTCAACCCAACCCTAATCATTTGTCATTTTCGCACTCTCGCTGCACCGATAAGCTGACTCTGTGACTGTGGGGAGCTTTGGTCCTTCGTTGTTCTGGTCTCGCGCGCTGTTTGTATGGGTACCTCTGGTTCTTTGCAGCTATGGGGGTAAGGTTCGGTGGCCTGTGAGAGCACCCTCTATGCAACACGATAATAATCTTATTTCACGGTGTATTTGACTGATTTCTTTCTATGCAATTGCTATTTCCATTCGTTGGTTGATGGCTTTGTTTCGTGACAGGTCCTCCTCCGAACTTCCGCGCTTCAACCTGGTTTCTCAGGTAAATAATGGCTCCCTGTTGGACTATTTTTGCCCTTCTTCCTCCGGTCCTAACGCATCTGTTACTGGTCTTTCAGAGGTTAAAGGTTATGGCGGTCTTCGACTCGGTTCCCTTAGATTCAGGTGAGAATCTTCTCCAATCTCCTTCTGGTTCTTTAATTTTAAATGTTATTTGTGTTGGTCCATAACGCTAACCTGTTCTCATTTTGGTTGCAGGTGGTTCCAGGTAATTGGTGATGCGGTTCGATGTGCTCCGCGCCTCTTGACAAGTTCTTCTGCTCGTCCTTTACGGGTAGTGTCTCCCCATATAGTTGGCTATAGCTTGTTTATAGTTCTGAGTCTTGCTTTATTGGTAATCTATCTTCTATGCGGCAAAATGTATGGTCCTGTTACCTGTGTAACCTTCCTATGGTTTTATTCGTTGGCCTCGGCCCTTGCTTCTGTATTACTGTTACTTAGTTTTTGTTGAAACCCTTTCTGGGTATTTAGCTGCCTCGAGCACTCGTTCTATAAATCGATGTTGGTTATTTTGTGAGGTGATTGCTCAGGGTTTCGAACCCTCCTCCTGTAGCTTTTTACTGCTCAGTTATTTGTAACCCCAGGGTTTGTTCAAAACCCCTGTCCGCCGGTTCCGTTGGTGACTCTTGCTGTACTTATTTTGGTTAATGGTTGTACAAATATTTGCCCGAAACTCTGTTTCGAGACTCTGTCTTTTTAATGGAATTTTGTTCAAAAGAAGATGTGAACGCCTGGACTGTGTTAACTTGATTACAGTAGGTTAATGGAAATGATTCAGTTGCATAATTGTTACTTTCCGGCACTTTCTCTGTTTATAAATATAACATGAGGGTTTGGTTTCGGGTTACCTGAAAATTTATCTGTATGCACGAATTCTCGTTCTGTCTGGAAATGGTATTTGTATAACTGTGCTCTGCGCTTTTGGTTGTTCGCTCCATCTGAGATTCGTTTGCATTCGTAGTTCCTCGTTCTTCCCAGTCTGTAGGTGGAATTATATGGCTATGCTATTCTATTATGCTCGTTGATTCTCTGTCTTATTACTCCAACGCCAGTTTGTTACACAGAAACATATTATAGTGCATGAAAATTAATTATACAGTGGTGAAATAATTGTGAAAATAGAATAATGAAAAATGTGTGATTTGGAAATCACTGTGTTTCCTTTCTTTGTCTTGCTGAGGAATCGTTTACAATGATTATCTTTCTGCCTTTAACCTCCTAAAGCATAACTGTTCTTTTTCCAATAGAACTGCCCCAATAGATTGGGTAACTGTTTATCAGTTTCTAACTGTCCTTAACTAATGTAATGTTTTTAAAGAAGCTAATTAACTAACACTCATTTTTCTGCTACTAATTCCTATTAAAAAGAAACAGCACATAACTTTAATTGACCTAATCCTATCAACCTTCTGAGAAATAAAACAAGTAAATAAAATAAAATAACTGACAAGTTTTTGACACCTGTCCAGCTATGCATAAATGATTGTGTGTTCTGGTCTCTCCCTGAGACTGTCAACCTCCTTCTGTCTCCTCAGAGCTGGATGCTCCTGCATCAGGCTCCCGGGGTGGCAAAAACTCATGGCTCCGTTCCATGAGGTCGTCGACAGAATAGCCTGCTTTTTGTATTTGTGTCGCGTTAAGCCACGAACTGTCCTCTATTGGACGGTTCTTCCATTTTACTAAATACCGCAAATACTCCTTCCTGCGTGTGCGCTTAGCTACCTGTGTGTCTAGAATCCCTTCGATCTCAACGGGTGGTGCCATCGGAATCTGTCTCGTCCACGAATCTCCTTCACATTTGGTGTCCCGCGGTGGCTCTACTGCTGCATTATTTGCTGAACCTGTGACATAAGGAAACAGATCTGCCACGTTAAAAATAGGGGAAATACCAATCCCTGGTGGCAACTGTAACTCATAGGCGTTCGCAGAAAATTTGAGAATGATCTTGCAGGGCCCGATTTTCTTGAATTTCAGCTTGTTGTACTCTCGTTTTGGAAACCGTTCCTTACGTAAGTACGCAAGGACTTCATCCCCTACATTGAACTGAACTTCCCGACGTTTTGTATCAGCTCGCTGCTTATACCTCTGACTGATGTCCTGTAATTTCAGTTTAACCTGTTCATGCAAATTGCTCATAGCTTGGGCAAAATCTTCCCCATCAGCGCTCTGTTTCTCAAGTTTCCCCAAATCTCGTAACTCATGCACTCCTCGCGGATGCATGCCGTACAGAATCTGGAACGGACTGTATCCTGTGCTATGGTTAGGGGAATCGTTGTATGCGAATTCCGCCTGTGCAAGTACACGGTCCCAAGTCCGGGAATTTTCACCTGTTAGACTTCTAAGAAAATTTCCCAGACTTCGGTTTACTACCTCCGTCTGTCCATCCGTCCGCGGATGATAAGCGGAGCTGAACTACAACTGGGTATTCAACTTTTTCCACAGAGTTCTCCAAAAATGACCAGTGAACTTTACATCTCTGTCAGAGATAATGGATCGTGGAAATCCATGCAACCGCACAATCTCTGTAAAGAAAAGATGTGCTATGTAAGTAGCATCGCTGGTTTTCCTGCATGGTACAAAGTGCGCCATCTTTGAAAATCGGTCTACCACAACCATTACTGAATCAAAGCCTCATTGTGTCTTCGGCAATCCCAGTACAAAATCCATACTAACTGAATCCCATGGTCGACTAGGAATGGGCAATGGCATATAAAGTCCAGTGTTCTGACTGTGACCTTTTGGCAATTGACAAATTTTACATCTAGTCACGTACCTCTGCACATCCCGCTGCAACTTAGGCCAGTAATAAAAATGTTGCACCTGAGCAATTGTTTTGTCGATACCGAAATGTCCTGCCAGGCCTCCACTGTGTTTTTCCTGTATAATGTTTTCCCGCATAGAACAGTTGGGAATACACAACTGCCCTCCTTTAAACAACAATCCTTCCTGTAGCTTATAGTCTAGCCACTTGCTGTCATTTCGTAACAGCGAGTTTTGGCAAGCCTCATAGGCCTCCATAAACTCGGTGTCGGTCGGATACAGCTCTTTCAAATGTTCAAATCCCAAAAT
>APFE030611995.1:0-16409 GCA_000404065.3 Pinus taeda | reverse complement strand
TAGCAAAGAAATGTCCTTTATAAGCTTTTTGCATAAACGTAGAAAAAATTCCAACAAGTGAAATATTTGGTAGGGTTGTGGTGAGGTCGATAAGACTTCCCACAAGTTGTCTATACTTAGCTGCATCCTCAAATTTGTTTACTTCGTTAGAGGTGAGCTTCAGATTTTGTTCCAATGGAGTGGATTGAGGATTTCATTCAACCATGCCAAAATTGTTCAACAATTCTCCAATGTACTTCTTTTAAGAGAGGAATATATACCTTGGATGTTCGGTCACTTCAATGCCCAAGTAATAGTGAAGGCATCCCAATTCTATAATCTCAAATACTTTTTTCAACATTTTCTTTATGGATGCAATATAGTTTTCATTGTTCCATGTTATCAACATATCATCTACATATAGTACAATATAGACAATAGCTTTCTCAACTTTCTTGACACATAAAGTTGTATCATCAATATTAAAATGTCTGAAATTTAATTTCAAAAGATGCCGAGTTAATTTTTCATACAAATATCGTGGTGCTTGTTTTAGACCATATAAGGATTTGATGATTTTAAATACCTTTTATTCTTGTCCCTTCACAACAAATCCTTTTTTTTGAGACATAAGTACTTTTTCTTTCAAGTCTCCATTCAACAAAGCATTATTGACATTCATCTTGACGGGCTTTCTATCCATTCTAAGTTGCCAAGGAAATGAGAGTCTGAATGGTGGCCCATTTTGTTGTGGGAACAAGGTTTCTTCATAGTTGAGACCTTCTTTCGGTGAAAATAATTTTTCCATGAGCCCTACTTTGTACTTATCAAGTGAGTCTCATGATTTATACTTGTTCTTATAGACCCACTTACAACCAATAGGTTTGGTTCCAAATGGAGGTTACACTAGCGTCCATGTTTCATTCTTTATGAGAGCATCATACTCTTTCTGCATTACTTATTTCTTTTCATCATGAGAAGCAACTTATTTGAAGGAACTTAGTTCAAAATTAGTAGAAAAATTCAATTCACAATCATATGAAACATCCATATCATCAATTAAACCAAAATCACCACCTCCATTTTCTGTAGTGGAATTTCTAGTTCCCTTCTTTCTAACCTCATTGGGATAAACACTTTCAAGTGTTTTAGTGAGCCATTTTCGAGGACCTTTTTGAGATGGTCTAGGTTGCTATGTTGATTGAGATGGGGTTGCATCAAGATTTAGCTTTCTAATCCTCTCAATCATATTACTCAAAGGGTCTTCCTGATTTAAAGGAGTGGCCAAAACTTCATAAGGGGGAGAAAGTGCTTCAAAATGAGATTCCATAGATTGATCCAAGATAAGGATTCCCCCTCGAAGTTGTGGAATTTCATTATCAAATTCACAATAAGTTTTTTCATGACTGAATCTATCCAAACGATTAAGCTATTACTCAACTGTATTGTCAGTCTTGGAAGATTAAATAAATATCACATCTCTGTATAATATAAACTTCTTATTTACCACATCATGGAGGTTGTTGTCACTCATTCCTTTATCAGTCTTCAATTGCCTCAAATACACAAAATAAGTTAATTTTGATGCCAATTTTTGAGCCACATAAGCTATTAGAGCTTAATTGGTCCCTCTCCATTGTGTAGTGCTCGGAAAGAGATTTCCAACGATATATGGAAGTCCAAAAATTGACTCCTGGAGCAGAAGTTAAGGCATTTTGAAGTCTACCTTGGAAAAACCCAGTAAACCAAGAAAATGACTAAGTGTCGAGGTAAATTGCAATCAGGACCTGGGAGGCTTATCGCAATCGAAAAATGTTTGGACATTAAATTACATTAAGTTAAAACATTTCTACCATACTAGGCGGAAGAGGGTGGCACAAAGATGGATTTAATTATCTCATAGGCATCTATTTGTTAAGAATACCATTTATGATCTTATTTCACTATCAAAGGCTTAGAGCGTTGAGTTGATAGTTGCATGTTTTGAAGGAGCGCCAACATGGACATGTCGAAAAGCGATGGTATGAAAACTCCCGAGGAGGATTTGGCATGCTAGAAGAGGGCTGCCAAATTCTTGTTTAAGTTGATAATGGGGAGACTTGACCTTATCACCCACCGAGTGTATTTATTGGAGAAGGACCATGTTGCCAACGTCGAGAGAATTAACACAAAGTTTGAGAGTGTGGAGGCATCTTTGGAGTGCAAAATTGTGAAGATGGAGACTGATTTACTCATTGCCAATTTAAAGGTGGTTAGCGACAACATATTCGTAGAGGTCAAGGATATTATTACAAGACTAATGGAGGAGGTCATGGCTTAGATGCAGAAAGAGGGAGGAGAAGGCGACTCTGGAGCGGCTCTAAGTAGCCGAGGCAAGATGTCAGTGAGGATACAGAGAAGACCAATCTTGGTTAATGCCCACTTATGAATTACCATTTTCTTTTGATACTAACACTGTATTTCTAGTTTTATGGTAGTTCTAAGTGTTTTCTTATAGTATACAAGGCTAGTATGTGAAATACAATAGTTTCATGGATGTAATGAGACATGGAAGCACTTGCTAAGACTGAAGAAAGTTATGTTGAGATGATATAAAATGGTTATGGTCATGTAATCCACATTTTCAATATAAAGTATTCATTATGTTAAAAAAAAATAACCTTTATGATCTTATTATCTTTCATAATATGTAATGAATCATGATGATGATTGGTTGAATTAGTATCACTAATTTTGAGATAATCTTCTTAGTGAACAAATAAGATAATCTCTTATAATATAGTAGAGATAATGTTTTGTATTTTTTATCATATACATTGAATCATATGGAAATGATGGGCAAAATGACTATCATTGAATTTAAAATAATAGTTAAAGTGCCATTATTTCAGTAAAGAAGTCAACATTACTATATGAGCAATGAGAAGTTATCTTGGTGTATAGAAACAATAGACATTATTTCCCTGTTGACCATGTACTATTGCAACCCCCTATATGTAAAGCAAACAAGAAGTGGGAGAATGTTGGGTATATATTGTATTTTTTGCATCAATGCATGCATGCATTATCTGTTGCACACTTCGGTGATTTTTTGCATCCAATTTTGGCAATTTTAAGCACAATTTTTCTTTTTGGTTTTCCCAATTTGGGTTTCCAAGGTAAAATCTTTGTGTTGATGTGTGTATGTGCCATTGGATTTTTTCCATGTTATTAAAAATTTATTTGCATCAATTAAATATACTATGTTAAGACCTACATAGTGCAATAGACATGAAGAGCACCTTGGGATGTTGCTTTAGTTTGGGATCAATGATGATATCCTGGTTCAACAAAAAGTGAACATCCATGGCACTTAGCTCAATAGAGGTAGAATATATGGCAAGTAGTACAACGAACTGTGAGGCCATTTGGCTTCACAAGTTCCTTGCATGTTTATTTGATTAAGAGTTGAATCGCATGATGATCTACTGCTATGAATAAAAGTTATATCAAAATCTCTAAGAATTCAATGGTTAATGATCTATCCAAGCACATACAAACGTGATATCACTTCATACAAGACAAGATTCATAAGGGAGCAATGAAACTCTAGTATGTATCCATAAATTAGTAGGTTGTCTGATATTTTGACCAAGCCCTTAGCAAAAGGGAAGTTTGAAGCATTCAAAGAGAGATTAATTAATGCAAAATTCCTTCCTCCCTAAGAGGGAGTGTTGAGAAGTATGGCTCAAATATGAGCTTCTTAGATAGGTTAGGTGTGAACATGTGAGAAATAGCTCGAGACAACTTCTAGTGACCACTTAGTAAAAGTGAAAAACGATACCATAATGTAAATTCATTTGAATAAATAAAAATGAAAGTCAAATTCCTAAATTTTCTTAGCAATAGAAATCGAAATGAAATACTCTAGAGGCTATAAAAGATTAGACAATTATATTTGATTTAATATTAGTTGTACATCTCATTGTTAAGATAAGGTGGTTGCTAGGATTAAGGATAATGGTTGCTAAAATTAGTAAAATTAGTTGCTAGGATAAAGGAAATTAGTTGTCTTTTTCAAAGCATAAAAAGAACAAGGGTTGCATGGCAACATAGTCCCTGCCACACAAGTTTAGAAAAAAGATATTACTTAATCATTAGCCTAAACCTAGTGATTACAGAAGCATTTAATTCCATTTTATGTATGGATTTATATGAATTCAACCTTTATGACCCTATCTTAATGTTTTTGTGTAGTTTATTTGCAAGGAACTAAATCAAATTGAACCATGAGTGATATAAGAGCAACTCATAAGATTATTATGATAACCTAGTAAAGCATGCAATCCAAATCTTTTCACCTAGATCCATGTATGACGAGTATTATGCAAAATTATTATGAAAGCCTAGTAAAGCATGCAATCCAAATCTTTTCACCTAGATCCATGTATGACGAGTATTATGCAAAAATGATCACTTTGTTGTGTCATTCAAAGGTTTGGTTGTTGCATAATTTTTTCTTACATTAGACTTATATTTCTTGCAAAATAAAAACTAAAAATTCAATTATGTTTCTTCTGAATCAAGAACTTTAGTATCAAGTATGCTATTATGTGTCCTATGCTTCCATGATATGTAGTTTCTATTATATTACATGTAGAGAAATTTTGATTAGCTCCATCACATGATAGAAGAGTTTGTATTTCTTTAATTAAACAAAAGATCGATTCAAAATAGGAACATGTTTTAAAAATAAATATTTTCCTTTTAAATAAATTATTACCTACATTTTGTAGATTCTTGGAAGTATATGGGATTAATAAAATTAAGACGATGGCTAAGGTTGGTGATTTTAGATAACGATTAACTTAGCTAAGCATTTAGGAATTAGTTCAATAATAACCTATAAATAATTGTCCATAAAACCTTTATATATGCTACTATAGGAAATCAAAAGTTCATAATTATATATATATATATATCTAATATATATATTATATATACTATATATATTCATATATATATTGTTAACATTTTATTTATTTATTTACTTTAAACCAATAAGATGTGTAACTATTTCCTAACCTTCAAATTATAAATCTTTTTCAAAGTTTACCAAAGTACACACTATTAAAAAAAATAGGCTTTAAAAAATATAATCCCTCTAAACCTAATCTAAATGTGTTAAGTAAAACTTTTTTATTTCTTTTTCCTTTCTAAATCTTGTTTATAAAATTTCTTATTCTTCTAATTTTTTATTTCTATAAACTAAATGGTATAAAATTTTCCTTTTCTATAAATTAAATATCTCTTTGTATGTTAAATATCTCTTCATAAACCAACAACTTCAATTTTTTATTCTATTTAACCTCATTCAAAATATGCTTAAATTATTCAGTTTTTCGACATCTTTTCACTTTAGAAACCTTTTGCATGAAATATTTCATTCTTCTAATTTTTATTTCCATAAACTAAATGGTGTAATTTTTTTCCTTTCCATAAAATATTTCTTTATAAGTCAAATATCTCTTTATATACCAACAACTTCAATTTTTATTTCACTGAACATTATTCAAAATATGCTTAAATTGTTTATAAATTAATTGAAAGTATAGATGTGAAACTCTCATAAAGAAAATCATTGTTTGTTTAAACAACCATTGACTAAAAAATATAAATATAGTTGAGTGATTCTATCACCCTTTATTTATTTATTTATGATAGTAAAGTTTTCATTCACTAAAATGTGATTTTTTTCTTATAATTAAAATATGTTTTCCTTGAACCATTTAGAGTAGAAACTTTTGATTGCAACTAATGGTTGTTAAAATTACGTGAAACATATATCAAATCTGCTATTATATATTTAGATGTTTTTTTTTATTATATAATTTTTTTTTGTGCATTAAATGAAGATTCTTAAAATAATAGTTTGCACAATATATTTCAAAATTACATTTTAAACAATGCAAATTCATAATCTCATAAAAAATTTAGACATCACATTAAAAAAAAAAACATAATTTAAAATATGCAAAATAAAATATAACACATCAATAATAAAATATACAAAACTTAGAAATTTAGACTACACCATAAAAATCTAATGACAATGCATCCATATTTAAGAAACACAATTATATTATTTGATCCACATCAGAGGTAGGATGCCATATCAATTACTCCACTATTATCATTATTTAGAATATTCTACTCCATTATCACATTTTATTTTAAAATAAAAATGACACCTCCAATAAGTACATGATGCACATAATTATCTTCATAGTATTCTATGTATACGAAATTTTAAATTAATTTCCACTTATAATTCATTTTAACTTATCAATATTAAAAAACTTAAATGAAATTAATTTTTCAAATTGAAATGTAATCCTTTATTTTTCTTGTTATCCTCTTTGTTTGTAAATTTAAAAATATTATAAATATAGAGTTTGACTTCACCGGTTATCATGAAGATTTATGAAATATTTGGAAATAATCAACTTTCACTAGAGTCATTAACAATTTAATTAAGATTTTTTATTTCTACACATTTTTGTTTCGTTTTAAAATGAAGCAAAATGTTAATCTGACTACTACAAAAACTAGTTACACTGAACTGCAAAACCATATAAGTTGAATTATAAATTGCAGAGTCTCCAAAATTGAACTGGAAAGATGTGTAGACCTTCTCTTCATTATCGAAGCAGGTTAACACTATTAAAATGAACAAAAATTCAATTCAATTCAATACAACAAACATATCATCTTCATCAGAATAAATATGGCCAGAATCAAATACCACACTAGTTATTTTTTCTAGCAGGTTAGTTTTCTCCCTCCCTGTCCCTTTTCATTTCCCTTTTCTTAAGTTTTAATATAACTTAGTCTTTAATATAAGTTTTATTATAGTTTAGACTTTATTTTATTTAATTTAGATATTTGTCAGATTATATTATCATTATTATATAGATAGTGATTTAGTCTTTAGAAATCTAGATTAAGGTGTTCAGTTATTTATTCTTATTCTAGGAATTTTAATATTAATTTAGTCTTTAGGTTATATAGTATTAAGTTTTATATATAGGTTTAGTTTTATTAATATAGTTTATAGTCCTTAGGTTATAAAAATTGTAATGTTTCTTAGATATGAATATTTAGAATAATATTAATTTATATTATATTTTAATTCTAAAATTTACATTTGTCTTATTAATATTAATTATCTCATTCTATTATTAATTCCATGATAGGTATAATAATAGTTTCTAGGTATTAAGTATTATTTATATATGATAGTATAATATAAATTCATAGTTTTAATATTATATATATTATATATATTATATATAAATATATATATATTCAATTCTATTATTATATTTATTAAAGTCTTTATAATATTAATTTTCTATCTTATAATAATTCTATTATTAGTTATGGTTTTATTAATAATCTGAAGCATTCTGCGTAATTAAAATTTCTAGGTTTAGGTTATATATTATTAAGTTTTATATAGTTTTAGTTTATTAGCATAGTTATTTAGTTCTCAGGTTAATAATAATTATTGTTTTTATATTTAATATAAAATAATAATATTAGTTTATATTTTAATTTAATTTCATTATTTAACATTTGTCTTATTGTTTATTTAATAATAATTCTATTTATTCCATGATAAGTTTATAATAATAATTTCTAAGGTATTAATATAATATATATATTTACTATATATATAGTTTATTTAATATTAATTTTCTATTATATGAGTAATTCTATTATATATATTAAGTTTTATGGTTTTATATTAATAATTTCAGGTTTTATTTATCCTTTGTTTGTTTTGTTAGATTTAGCCTTAGAATATTAGTTATAAAAATTTAATGTTAGATAGATATTAGGTTTATGGTTTTAATATTAAAATATATATATATTAAGTTTTTAGATATTAATATAATTGTTAGGTTAATTAAAAGATTATGTTTTTTCAGTTCTTAATTTAAATGATATTTATAAAAATAAAAATTAAGTAAAAATTAATGTTTTTAATTTTTAGCTTCTTTATTAATTCTTCCTGGCCGACCTGTGATGCTCCTTCATCATTCTTTCCCTCTTGAGTATTTATATCCTCCTTCTGGCTCTCCTTTTATCATCTTTATCATCTTTGTCTTTGCCCTGATGATGGATCCCATTTGGGATTCGAAACGTTGGTGTAAAAATCATCTCACTGTGGATTCTCCGATCAAAGATTCAGATTTTCATATTATTTTATGGTTAAATAAATTTATATATGATTTATTTAATTAAGATAAACATAGGACAATAGCCATTTAGGGCTTAAAAATTGATAGTCTACATTATTACGTCTAGAGGCGCATTTTACAATCCAATATGGGCAATGTGTAAGTATGCCACGTCTCCAATAAAATAATAATAATAATAATGTTGACTCAAAACAAAAATGAAAATAACCATCAAGGTAAAAAATCTACAATACAAGTCAACACAAAGAATCGAAAATCCTGCTCCAAAATATTTTAATATTTCTTTTAATTAAATATTTATAAAATATATCTTTAAAAGAAAAAATCATATCTTATGGATATATTAAAATCTTTAAAAACATAAATATTCCACATCAAAGTTATAAATATTTGAAAATATAATTGATGTAATTTTATAATAAATGTTGGTATCATACCATATAAAAAAAACATCATTAAATCTAATATAATATTAATATTAAAAGATTAATATTAATATTAAATATAATATTAATATTAATATTAAATACAATTTTAATATTAATATATTATGATATTATTTATTAGTTTTCATAACTTTGAATTAATAATTTGAGATAAGGTTTGCATATCGAGGGATTTGATCCCTCTTGCCGATCCAGAGTTAGATGGATCTAGGTTGGTTGCACCTAGAGACACATTCTACGACCCAATACTAGGGGGATGTGTGATAGATCCAGAGTTAGATGGATCTAGGTTGGTTGCACCTAGAGACACATTCTAAGACCCAATACTAAGGGGATGTGTAATTATCTCACGCCTCTAAAAAAAATAAAAATGAAAATAACCATATAGATAAAAAGAACTACTATATAATTCAACACAAAGAATCCAAAATCCTGCTTCAAAATATTTGTAAAATGAATCTTTAAAAAGAATAACCATATGTTATGGATATATTGAAATCTTTAAAGACATAAATATTTCCATGTCAAAGTTGTAATGTTTGGAAAAATTAATTTGAGGTAATTTTATCATAAATTTTATTATCGTGCCATGTAAAATAATTATTAAATCTAATATTAATATTATTACAAGATTAATATTAATATTAAATCTAATATTAATATTAATATATTATGATATTTACAATCCCTCCTATTGGACATGAGTGTGTTGGTGGAACTTCTGGCTCCAGCCTGCAAAGTAGCTCCTTTGTCAGATTGGTGCGCTAGGATTTTCAGGGATCTCCAACCCTCTCGTTATGGTTTAATTTTGAAGCTTTCTTACTAAAAGTGGAATGCTTTTGGTGGCAATTGCATGTTCTTTCAGGGATGAGATTCTAGGTTAATGGTTGGTATCCAATCTGGTGGGTTGGGCTTGTTGTTGTGACTTTCTCTAGTCTTGCCAGTTCGGGGGCACAAGGGTGTGTCTAGTAGTTCTTGAGCGACGACTTCTCTGTGCCTCAAGGGTTTGGTCTCTTATTATTGCTTGAGTGTTTAGGGTGCCTTCTGCACAACACTCTGCTAGTCTTGTCCCTAGGCAAGTCACGTCTGAGAGTAAAGCCCATCTTGATGTGTTTCCTGTTTGGCAGTCTTGTGTAGTTTGTAATAGTCTGCGTGGGTTGGGCTGGTAAGTCTCTTTCTATTTTCGGC
Source organism: Pinus taeda (assembly GCA_000404065.3). Lineage (NCBI taxonomy): Eukaryota > Viridiplantae > Streptophyta > Pinopsida > Pinales > Pinaceae > Pinus > Pinus taeda. The sequence goes on along the minus strand of APFE030611995.1, from coordinate 6,550 downwards.
TATAGCATATGGGAAAATTATTTGGGGAAATTCAAGTCTGTGGTTTCCCTGACGTTCTGTGGGTTCTATAGCCTTGTCACATGTCTACCCTCAGTTATTCAGGTCAGGTGTTCCTTGTCTGTGATCGTGGACGTGGTGTATCCGTGGATTTTGGTGCAATCTTTGTGTTTCGGGTTCAAGAGTTTAACACTCCTTCCACCATGCTTTGCCAGCGGGGTCGACCTCGCAGAGGTGAAGGGCAACAGAGGCAGGTTGGCCACCGTGAAGGAAACCATAGTCTATTGACTGCAGATTCAGAAAGTATGGGATGAGCGGGGGAAGTCACTCAAGAATAGGGTCGTTCCCCAGGTCGCGTGGTTATGCCAATCACTTTGGACTCAATTGCAGAACAACTAAGAGGCATCCAAGCCAACTTGGACATCCTTCGGAGCACTGATATGAGGACAAGAATGAGTTCATTGCCTACATGGAAGATATCCAATTTATTCAAGACAAGATATTAGAGTAGTTGGCCAACATCCATCGGAGCCAACGTCGAACTAATGAATACCTACATGCGTTGGAGGCTAGAGTTGAGTACACAAATTTCACATGCATGAGAGACTGGGTCTTTTTACGGTGCCTCTATTGCCCCCTCCACAACCACCTCCTTGAAAATAATGTTCATATTTTGTTTTTCATTTTTGTCACCATTTTGGCATGTAAGACTATTCAAAGTATCATAAATAATGGTTCTATAGGCACATCGTCTACATACGTTGGCTTTCCTAGTTATTGAGAAATATTTTGTAAACAATATTTTCATTATAATATAATTAAAGCTTTTTATATATATAACTTTGAATTAATAATTTGAAGTAAGGTTTACATCTTAAGAAATTTAATCCTCTTATCACATAACACATCGGTATGCACAATCATAATATGGAGTTACCGCCGATGTAAATCATAATTTAGGAAGCTTCTTGCCGCCGATGTAAATCATAATTTAGGAAGCTTCTTGTGCTATGCTATTTTTAAGACACCAATCCTAATCTCCTCGGAAATCTCATCTCAAACACACTGTCCACACACAATCGGAAGTGTAAGGATAGATGACAGTTCAGCGTATGATCCAATAACCTGTACCAACATATTGATTCACACAAAACCCTCTCTTAGTGGCCACGGGTAAACTATGAAGACACTCATGGGTAAACCGTGACGGCACACTCTCAAATTCGACAATACTACCGTACATAAACACACTTAAGGGCAACATGAACCCACAAGGAGAGGCTACTCCCAACCTTCATCGCAAAAGTTACGGTTTCATTGTTCACTGCACAGATTAAGTTCATGGATCTCATCTGCAAACGCTTTCATGCTCTGATGGGAAGATCCTCCGCCTTCCTCCATAGCCCGTCTTGCCAACTCCCCAATCTCCTTAGCCTTGCTCCTCTCCTCTCCTGGACAATCCTTCCCCATTATCTGTGCCACGACCCTCTGTAAATCTTCTCTGTTCGGAACACCATTCTCACCTTCACAGAGCTGCACGCCGATCTTAAGCAACTCTGTCACTAACATTGAATTGCGGAATTCGGCTCCAGAGATGGGCCATGTGATCATCGGAACACCCATGGCGATGCTTTGTAACGCGGAATTCCATTCACAGTGGGCAAGGAATCCCCCAACGGACTGGTGCGAGAGAATGAGATGTTGGGGTGCTCTGCCTCGGATTATGAACCCACTTCCAGTCTGGTCTACTTGTTCTACAAATCTTTTGGGGATTGCAGTAGTGCTGTGATTAACCCATATAAAGGGCTTATCCATGACCTCCAATCCGCAGGTTAATTCCATCATTTGTTCGTCAGACAGAGCCAAGTGGTGGCCCAAGCAAACGTAGACAACGGACTCGGGCTTCTGAGCATCCAACCAGTGAAAACAAGGGTGCGATTTATCTTTGGAATTGTTAAAATCCCAAGGCGGCACAATGGGGCCGATGGGCCAAACAGGCTTGTCCGTCGCTGTATGCAGGTGATCGATATGTGACCGAGCTCTAGATCGTAGAAGGTGTTAACGAGGTTCCCCCAGCTCTGGAGATTCAGCAGGCTGTTCTCTCGCATGAACTCCGAGACGGGATCGAATCTCTGGAACGTTCGGGCCGTTCGAGAAATTTCGGATCGGCTAAACGCGATTTGCAGGGGAAGGTCGGGCATTATAAAATACTCATCGTCGGTGTTGACCCCGAGATGTGGCATGTGCGTCCACAGGGAATTGTCCGCGCAGACTCAGAATGCACTGGATGCGTGGAAAACGGCTCAGGGGATCGCGAGTTTGGTAGAAATTTGCTGAGTCCAGCCGAGGTAGAAGTCGCTGATGATGCTGACAGGGCGTGGCTTCTGCTGTTGGATCCACTGCTCGATTGGCTCTGCTAATAATCGAAACGAGTAGGCGAGAAAAGGGACGGATTTCCGGGGAATATCTTCTTGCAGTTCCTTTTGATCGGATGGTAGGGGGATGTACAGAGCCCGAATGTCCAGGGACTCTATTGTTGCTAGCTGTAAGAAATGTTGCAGGGGAGAGGAATGAGATTGGGTTGTGAGAATCGTGATGGGGATTCCATGGGATGCCAGTCGATAGGAAAATTCGAGAAACGGAATCAATTGGTCGGGTGCAGGGAATGGAATGACCAACACATGAGGGGATTTGCTCCGACAGGCTGTAACAGCAGACGCCATGATATCTCTGCTATACTTCGATGACTGCAAATTTATTATGTATTTACAGGATTACAGACATTCCTTTCTATCTGTATGATTGCGTATCTCATTTGACTGGCAGGTTGCGTGTTTTGATTTGGGATAATTTTTCTCAGTGGAGTGGGGTATTCTGAAGGATTTTTCCGATTATTTTTTCTATTGGTTTGGCATGGGTAAGGAATTACAAATTTGAATCGTGATTTTTATATAATTTGAATGTTTTAGAAGCGGGAATTATAAATTTGAATTGTGATTTTCATATAATTTGAATGTTTTTCAAGTTGTGTGGGAATTATAAATTTGAAGGGTGATTTTTATATAATTTGAATGTTTTTCAAGTTGTATGGGAATTATAAATTTGAAGTGTGATTTTTTTTTTTAAAGATAATTTGAATGTTTTTCAAGTTTTGTGAAAGTGTTAAATTTATTTATATTAATTAAGAAACTGTTTTACTAAATTTTTATTAAAATTTTTAAAAGATCTAATATATTTCTGTAATTAAAATTTATTTTGATGTTAAACAATTGTCTGATAGTGTTGGTCTGATATTGTTTATGGCGTGGCACTTTGCCTTCATATACTTTTATAAGAAGTGATAAACGTGCCAACTTAACTAATCTAATCGGCGTTGTGTTTTTTTAATAAGTGGTAAACGTTGCCGACTTAACTAATCAGTGTTCTTGTTTTTTTATTCTATACATTCATGGCAGTTATGAGCAAAATTAGTGTCATTGAATTATGTTTTGTATTTAACACCATTATAACATCTTTTATTGAATGTACAGTTATGAGCAAAATTAGTGTCATTGAATTTAAGATAATCTTTTGAAGATAATAAATAAAGTGGTAGCAAAAAATCATTATTACTTATTACATGGGAACCAATAAAAATCCCTTCAAAATGAATTAACTACTTTATATTAAAACTATCCCTAAATATACGAGTGAATGTGAATTGACCCTTACAAAATCAATTCCAATAATTTTATATAACATCATCGTCTTCACTGATTGAAGATAATTGAGACTCCTATTCCAGCGTTAATAATTATTTAATAAAATATATTAAAAAAACATTTAAAGCAAAACCTAATATGATTCAAAGTTCTTTAATTAGATAAAACAAAATGCAATAAACATGAGTGAAATGCCGCTAGACACATAAAATTTCAAATTGAGACTAGTATTGGAGAGTTAATAGTGGTTATTTAATCAAACATATACAAAACATTTACTTAAATATGATTTAAAGTTTTTTTAATTAGATAAAATTTCAAAGCAAACCAAAATTCAAATTGGTTTTTTTTTTGTTGGATTGGAATACGTCAAGTTTAACATATATTAGAATAGATCCATTTTAAGCACAGGTTTAACATGAGCTTAGAGGGATCAATTTTTTTAGGTGCAAACTTATTTTAGAGTGTAAAAAACAATGTGTAATTTTTTATTGTTTAAATTGTATTTTTAAATGTTATAGAGATTACATAACATGTGTATTGAGTCATTTTATCAACACATTAAAGTGGTTTTATATTAATATATTTTTAAATATATGTCATATAATTGATATTTAATATTTTATTCTATATAACATTAAATATTCTAACAATTTTTTCTATAGTATAGTAAGATATATTGAAGGTTGATATTAATGACAAATATTTTTTGAAAATATAAGGTTTAAACATTTCTCACTTACACGTTTTTTTTACTTTTTTACTTACATGAAATATATATATATATATATATGATATTTCTTTTTTGTTTAGAGTTTTTTTTTTTTAAGAGTCAGACATACACATCGCCTTCACACTGGGATGTAGAATTAAGATTTAACCTTCATCCTCAACATATTTCCCTTTGTCACTAGAAATATGCACTGCAAACAATACACGCCCTTTCCTATAACTGCACTTATCTTGCATGATTGTGGCCATTCTCACTGATGTAGGCTTCTTCTTTCCTTGCAATATTTTATTTTCGCCATCATCATCTAGAAACTCAATAGCCTTCTCATAACAGTCTACCTTGGTCCTGTGAGTAAACAACCAATACATGCCCAAAAGAATAATATATGATCCCAAAGGAAGCACATTTAGATGTGTTGATGTAGGCTTACCATTCAGCTCAAATGCACAAGCTCTCACCCAATGATGAACTCTTTTCTTGGTCCCTGTAGCCAACTACACTGATCAAGACTCTGCATGCACTTCTTTACTCAAACCACACTTATCCACCTGGTCAATACTAACATAACTATAATTAGATCCAGGACTAATTAAAATAGAAACAACTTGATCACAGAGCTTACTAGCCATCTTAATAATGGATGTCTGATGGTATTCCTACCTATTATCAAGTTCGACATAGATCCAAGGAATGCTTTGACCAACATCCCCAACAGTCTATGCCTACTGAGCACTGTAGATTTTTGGTTTGTCACCTTGGTACAATGGACAATCCTTCTTGCGATGGTATTTGCCACAAATCCAACACTGCAACAATTCTATGCTACTACCTATATTCTTCTACTCTCCAGGCTGAGGTCCATGTCCCTTTTCAACTGCATTAAACTTCTTGTAAGGAGCCACATTTTATTTCTCACCTACATCCTAAGGTCTTCCTCGCTTCTAAGGAAATTTTCCTTTAGCCTTCTCATTCCCTTTCCAGTCAAACTTAGGCTCAGACTTGCACTTTGACTACTCATAAAAATGCTTCAATTTCTCGATTACTTCCTCCAACGATCGAGGCTCACCATACCCAATTCGATCCTTGAATTCTAATAGTAGATCATTGATGAACCTTTGGACTTTTGTCTTCTCATCCTTGAGCTAAGACACATACCTCAACAACTCAAGAAATATGGTCGTGTACTCTTCATCTGTCATGGAATCCATCTTAAGCTCATAAAATTCCTTGGGCTTTCCATCATAATATCTCCTAGACAAGTACTTCTTCCTGATGAGGCTTTTAAAATCATGCCAACTCAGCTCTTCTACCTTGATTCCTCTGACATGCTTCACGTCTTCCCACTAGAGATCTACTTTTCCCTTGAGGCTGAAGATTGCTATCTTGGCTTTCATATTCTTTGAATAATCATGCAATCTGAAGAACTTCTTCATTCCAAGCAACCATGCTTTTTCATCTTCTAATTTCTTCACATCCCCATCAAAAGTAGGAGGATTGACTTTCTTGAACTCCTCTGGAAAATACTGCTTCTCACTCCTCCTATAAGGATGATGGTGGTGATGATGATGATCTCTCTCTGAACCAGAACTAGAATAGAACTCATAAGAACTGCCTCTCTTGTTAGGTGTATCCAACCATATGCCACCTTTGAATGTATCATCTTTGTCCAACCCGTATTTTGATTGAGACTTGCTACCATATGATCCATTTGTCCTTTCCTCTTGTCCATGACTAATCCTTAATTGTCCCTATCTTTGCAAATCTTATAGGCTCTGAAGGATCACTACATTAGCCTTGGATTGCTTTTCTTGAGCTCTAGTAAACCTTTCCTGTGTCTCAATCAACTTGTTATTATCTGCCTTACAACTTATGATTTTTTCCTTCAAACTTCTCAATTTTTCTTCTATATTAAAATAATAATCATCTCCTTGCCACTCAACTAATTTGTAAGGAGAGTTAAGTGAACTGTAATCCACCATTTTTCTCATCATCTCTGATCTTCTTCTTCTTGAAAATATACCATGTTGGATAAAACGAATCAAAGACATAATCAAACCATACCTTAGTGTATCTCAGTGGAGGTTATCTCATCTGCACAAATTAGTTCATATTAGCACTA
>APFE030611994.1:56932-78662 GCA_000404065.3 Pinus taeda | reverse complement strand
TTTTTGACTCCATTGTCAAATTTGATACCAGTGATGAGGCCCATGCGACGATTGTAATCCAGAGCTCTACTAAAAGACTCAGCCATTAATATAAAGAGATAAGGTGAGAGAGGGCAGCCTTGTCTAAGGCCTCGAGAGGATTGGAAGGAAGGTCCAGGTCTACCATTTAAAAGAGGGGAAATCCAAAGTCTTGTAATGCAGGCTTTGATAAGGCTAATAAAGGATGTGGCAAATCCCATTTTTTCAAGCACAGCAAATAGGAAGGAATGTCTGACACGGTCAAAGGCATTGGCTAAGTCTAACTTTAAGATGAAGCATTTCTCATTTCAGGTTTGACTGGAGTGAATGGCCTCTTGGACAAGAAGGATGGAGTCCGAAATTTGCCTATTGGCCAAAAAACCCCCTTGATTTTCAGATATGAGAGTGGGGAGGATATGTTTTAGGCGAGTAGCCAAGATTTTTGTCAAAATTTTATATGATGAGTTACACAAGGATATTGGGCGAAAGCGTGAGAAAGTCAAAGGTCGATTTTCTTTAGGGATAAGGGCAAGATGGGTGGCATTAGTGAATCCTCCAATTTTGCATTTACGTTGGACCCATCTTAGCATTTTGACAAGATATTTTTTTATTACTCCCCAGTATGTTCTATAGAAACATATAGGAAAGCCATCTGGACCTGGGGCTTTATCTGGCTGGAGAGCCCAGATGGCATCATGTATTTCTTCTTCATTGATCTCCTTAGTCAAGTCTGCATTAATATCCTCACTGATTCCTTTGGGAATATGATGTAGGAGGTCTGAATAATCCTCTGTTTCCATTGTCTCAGTTAGGAGAGTGTTGTAATAGGCTGAGGCAGTTTGCTTGATAGCTTCTTGGGTTTTTTGAGGGCAGCCTTCCTCATCGTTGATCATGATGACATTATTTCTGACTTTCAGGGCAGTTGCTTGCTTATGGAAGAAGGTTGTATTTTTGTCTCCTCCATGAAGCCAAAGCTGTCTTGACTTAATTCTCCATTTCTGCTCTTCTTCTCTATTAACCCGGTACAGCTGATAATATATATCACTTTCTAATGCTTTATCCTCTTGGGACATCCCATTTTCCTCAATTTTCCTGTGAGTTTCTTTCAATTTATTCTTTAGCTCATCTTTGACATATTCTGGTTCTTTGTAATGCTGCTTCACCCATTCCTTCAGGGCGTGTTTTGTATTCTTCAGCTTGCATTCCCAAATGAATCCTAGTGATCCTTCTATATGATGATGCCAGGGTGTTTGGACAATCTGATCCACAATAGGATTGCTACGCCAAAGAGAATTGTATTTAAAAGGCAACGGCCCCAATGGACAATGTGCTTCAAGAACAATGCTAATGGGGTAGTGATCGGAGGCCGAATAAGGTAGAATATCAGCATGAGCAGTGGAAAACTCAAAGAGGAAAGAAGTATTTACCAAAATTCTGTCAAGGCGCTCCAGAATGTTACTCTGCCCAGCCTGTGGTTGTTCCAAGTGTACCTCCGATTTTTTGGGATGATATCTACTAAATCACACTCTTGCATGATGTTTTCTAGCTTTGCTCTATAAAAATCATAAATAAAATAAAATATTTTAATTTCTACCCTAATTTTACATGAACTTTATGTAGAGATATAAAGTAATTAAAAAAAATACTATTAAGTATGAGGGATAGATATAATTTCTTCACTGTTTAATATGGAGTTCGCAATCACATGTAAAAATAATATTATTAATATTACATGATGTATAATTTATTCGTTCTTAATATGGAGTTGACATATAACATTTTAAAAATATAAAAAAAAAGAATAAGTTTAAACTGGGTTATAAAATAAATATAATTTTAACATCAAATATATAGAGAGAGAAAGATCAAAGAGATCTTATTTCATTAATATGTGCTTTCTAATTCAAAGTATAAGAGTGATTTGTAATTCCTTCAATATTTAATTTAGAATTGATGTGGAACATTTTGAAAAATATTAACAATAAAAATATTATATATATAGGCATACAAACAAATAAATAGAGAACATGTAACATTAAAAAAGTATTAATAAAAAAAAATAATGCAATATATTATTAGAGAGAGGGGATATATGAATCATAAATAAAATGTTTCAATGTCAACTAATTATATATTATATAAAAGCAGTGAAAATAAAAAGTTTTTTATATTTAAAATACTTTATCAGTGTGTTGTTCAAAATCAGCATAGATCCATCTTAACTATGGATCTAACAAGAGTCTAGATGAATCAAATCTCTCAAGGTGCAAACATTTCCTCAATTTTTTATTAAAAAAAAGGTTTGTATTTTGAGAGATTTGATACCTCTTGACATTTGGTAAATTGGAAGTTAGAATAGATCTATGCTAGTTAAATTTAGACATATATAAATATATGTGTGTGTGTGTGTGCGCGCGCGTGCGTGTGTTAAATTTAAACACACAAAAATATCGGTTAAATACATTTAAATTATGTAATTTATAAATATGAAAAATATATTATATATAATAATTTATCAAATATAAAATTAGATAAATATCTAATTAAAATTTAATAAGATCCCATTAAAAATAGTTTCTTAAACAGACTCTTTTTCGAACAGGTTTTGTAAGAAATTCTGTACAAAATTCAGTATAGTTCTTTTTTTTTTTTGGAAAGATTACTCATTTATATTAAGAAAAAAATTAGGTTTTGAACCTCGGTGCAATAGATTTTAGAGTCCAAAATTGACAAATGAATTTTGATGTGATTTTTGCCAAAAACTTTCTTCAATAAACTTGAAAACTCTCCTCAATAAATTTGATATAGATCACAAAAACCTAAATTCAATAATATTCTTCCTCCATCACTACATCTCCATTCGGCTGAAAACATATCAGCTACAATCACGACAGAAAGTACCTTCCTGAAATTGTTCCATGAGAGCTTGTTGAACCAATGGTTTGGAGTTTACCAATAATTGATTGGTGGTTTGCTTGTTCCACTCCGTAGACGCTCACCTCTTCCAGGTAGCCAGAAGGCCTTCAAAGGACTCGGTCAAAGTTTCCAACAACCAAACAAGTTTTTCCCTTTATTTACTTGTCAATGGATTTCCCATAATCACGGTTGAGCCCGAAGTATGATCGCACTTTAAATCACAGAAACGAGAGCTCAACGATGAGAGGAAGTTGATCTTCTCGATGCTAAATACTAATATATAACCATACCTTCATTCCTACTTCTCTGTAACTTTGAAACATGAGGATTCAAAATCCATGCCGAGATCTTGCACTAAACCACGAAATGTCAGGTAATAACTGTGAAGTTGAGGTAATAACTGCCAATTCCAACATTTTAAACATATCTCATCTCATACTAAATGCCAACTATGATCCTTGCTCATCTCTGTGTCACGTCAGATGTTAATGTCAACGAGATGCTTGAGGAGGAATGTAAATGAAGTTAATGTTATGACCATAGTGCGCTCCCTTCCTAAAATATGAGGGTTATGGGGATTTAATGGTGCTAGTGCTTAGACTGGATCCCACTCGTTCGTTAAAATGCCTCTCTCGTTTGTCCTCTTTTTTTGGTTTTAAGTTAAAAACCTCACATTTTATATTCATGGAATTTGGGAGAAGATAGGTCTTCAATGATCCAATTTCAATTTCCCTTCTCAAGTAGAGGTCCTTTATTTTCCATTGAGTCTCTCATTGCATTATGAGATCGAAACCAGCGGAAGAAATCTATTTTTTCAAAGTTTGTCATTTGGAGAGTAATCCTATGCAAAAGAGGGGAATAGCTTTTTTGTTACAATTTTTTGAATTACTAAAAGAAGGTCTTTGTATATTGAAAGTTTAGATATATTTTTTATTGCAATTTCTAGTCCTTGCCATAGTGCAAGGTACTCTCCTTGGCTATTTGATGCCTTACCCAATCTCCAAGCATATTTAGACCTTATTTGTTCCTTAGGGTCAAAGATGACCCCTCTTTCTTCTGCCACCCCCGAATTTCTTTTTGAGGCACCATAAAAAAACTAATGAATTTTTCTTCTTGTTTAATCTCTATTGTAGAAATTCCTCTAGATCTTGCCTTAAGTAGAAATGTCCCAAGGAAGAGGGCATGAGTTTGAAGTTGCTAGCTTGATATGGTAGTTTCCCCACCTTAATCCAATCTCATTCTTGATGGGAGAGTTCATCCACCGATGAAATTTTATATACTTGAGTTGTGACATATTCAAAAATAAGGTTGATGGCCTTATTTGCTACTGTGAGGGGCTCTAGTGTCTCATCATTGAATATCACCTTATTCCTAGCAATCCAGATTGACCAACATAGAAATCTAGGAAGGGAAACCCAACAACGTACAAAGGGAAAATAAGTATTTCTTACCCATGGGAAGTGAGTTATGCAGTTGTCAAACATAGCCTCCCATGTATCAGGGATTACCTCTATATATACCAAGGCGTAAATTTTTTTTTTTCCACACTATCAAGGAGAATGAATAATATCTAAAAAGGTTAGGAGTGGACTCCTCTGCTTCTTGATACAACACGTACCTTGAGGGGCCTTGTATATTCATTTTCCTTAGAAAAAATTGTTGTGAGAATTTTTTGATGAAATAATGTCTAACAAAAAGTATTAACCTTAAGAATTCCATCTATATCCCATATTTTCTTCCATAAATGTCAGGGATTTGGATGAAGGATACTTGTAATGAGAAGAGTGTATCCTTCCTTAACAAAGTACCACTGCTAAGGACTAATTTTCCAAGCTCATTGATTGTGTAGGTTTAAGGAGATTGGAGCCAACCCTTTTAGATTCAGTATGAGAAATTGCCATTGTCGTTGGAGGTGGATCAAAAGGTGTTGGCATTACCATCCTTTTCAGCTTCCCGCTTGATCCCATATAGATATGTCTTTAAGTTTTACAAGGCATGTTTGTTACATCCATTTGGTTAATTCAAGGAATTCCTCTTTACCCCCCAGAGGACCTTTTGAAGATAATTTGTCTTTCCAAATGTCTAAGCATTCTCCAGTGCCTAGATGCTAGCTTAGATGGTTACATATAATTGATGCTACCTCTTTTGCAAATTTTCCAAACTTTGGGGCCAAATCCTTTGCAATTCACCTCTACCATTCTAAGCATATGAGATTTGTGAAAATACTTCCTCAAAAAGGTTGATTTCCACAACTCTTTTGAATTATATAGTATTCGCCATACAATATTCACTCCAAGAGTCAGATTCATATACTTGGATATTTAATTTTGAGTCCTCCAAACTTTTTCGGGAGGCAGACGATATTCCATTGAATCAAATGGAACTTATTCTCATTATGCTTCCCTCCTTACCAGAGGAACTTTCATTTCTTAACATTGATTTGATTAATTACCCCCTTTGGAGCCAAGAGACCATAACAAAAGTAGATTAGGAGGGCAGACATAACTAATTTGATTAATACCATTCAACCTGCTGAAGTCAGCCATTGAGATCCCCAAGACTAAATTTTTCTTTTGAAATTTTGTAGGATTTCATTCCAATCTTCTGAATTTGTAGCCTCAATTGAAATGGGATTACCTAGGTACTTAAAATAATCCCATCATATCTTAGCAAGGAATTTGAGGGCATCAGATATATCTTGCAGTATTGATTTCGAACAATTCCATCCATATAAATGAATCTTCTATTTTTTTTTATCAAACCTCTCGATAAGTCCAGATAGGTATCTAGAAATAGTTTGAAGTGAAGGGAAATGGTCTTTGAAGCACCTCCCAATAAGAGCATATCATTGGAAAATTGAGAATGGTTCAATTCCTTTATGTTTTTTTGCAATACTAGGACCCAGAAGAGTACGCTCCATCCTTGATTTCTTTGGATTTTGACTCAGGCTCTCAGCCATCAAAATATACAGTAGAGGGGAGAGTGGATATCCTTTCTCGAGACCCCTTGAAGCAACAAAAAAGAGGGTTGGATAATCATTAACAAAGGGGCTATCCAAGGGGCAATGATATAGGCCTTGATCCACCTTATAAATTAAATAGTAAAACCAAATTTCTCCATAATAGTAAACAAGAATGAATGGCTTACCCTATCAAAAATGTTATCCATGTCCAACTTAATGCCCATTCCAATATTTCCGCTTTCTTTTCTTGAATGGATGGCCTCCTGAACTGGATTAATATTATCAAGAATTTAACAATGTTGCATGAAGCCTCCCTGATTTTCTGAAATAATTGAAGGAAAAAATTTCCTGAACCTATTTTCTATGACCTTAGGGAGAATTTTGTAAGCTTAATTACACAGAGAGATTAGTTTGAAGTGAGAGAAGTTAATTGGATTAGGTTCCTTGGAGATCAAGGCCAATAAATAAGACTTAGTATTCCCACCCAATTTATGTTGAATCTGCTTAGAGGAGTTTAGCATTCTCATTAAGTCTTTTTTGATGAGTAGCCAAAAGGATCTAAAAAAGTAGATGGGAAATTCATCTTAGATAGGGGATTTGTATGGATCCAAAGACCATATAGCTTCTATAACTTCATATTCCTAATGGGCTAAATAAGATGTTGATTATCTGAGTTAAAAATTAGTGAAGGAAGGAAGGATGTAAAGCACCTAATTTGGTTAATGCAACCCTCTTGATTTTTAGTGTAAAGAGCTTGGAAGTAAGAGAAGGTTTCCTGCTTTATTTCGTGGAAGATTGATATTTTAGGTGAATGCATGCAGATGGGTTACACTATTGGGTCAAATATGGCGATGAAATTTCAAATTTTTCCTCTTTTATCGAATTGCAGCCCTCAAAATTCATATAAGCATTGTGAAATTTGATTCGGAGTAAAAAGACCATATGTGGAGAATTATGTTGTTTTCCCAATGGTATTTTTGGAAAAAAAAATTAGTGGCTTATAATCTCTCAATTTTCCATTGAATGCAATACTTGTCCTTGGGAATTTTTCGCAAAACTTAAGAGGTATGTGTGTGTTCACGTAGCATAACTTAGTCTAAAATATGTAATTTTTAGTATATGTGTCCGTGTGTAGAAGGGGAGGGGAGGGGTGGGGGGTGGGGTTGTGGGGGGTGTAATTTAATTGATCTTAAATTACCTGGATAAATTATCGGCCAAGGCTAGTAAGCTTATGAAGTGTAAGTGTACTCTATGCACTAGAAGTCTTTGGTCATTCACACAAATTCTAAATTAAATTGAGTTATCGAAATATAAATTCTAAATTAAATTAATTTATTGAAATGCACATGAGAAAAGTAGTTATTCCTAGAAAATGAAATGATCACACTCTTTTACTGAAAACTACGTATGGAAAATCTCACACTCTACTTTGAAAGAAAATCTCACAACTCTTCATATAAGTAAATCAATCCCACACTTGTTGTAAATAAAAATTAATTACACTCACTCTTTGCACCAATTATATACACACTCAATTTCAAAAGGAAAGGCTACTATTAATATTATCACACATTTGGAAAAATAGCATTCACAATTGTTTGAAATCGAGATGAAATAAACCTTTGCTTAAATACATCCACATTTGCCTGAATTATAAATCACACATGCTTGAAATGTAAATCTAATTCTGCAAATATATCCTCTGTTCTTTAAGGGAAATAAAGTTTTGTCAAAGTATAAAATCATATCGTTGCTCTCATTGTTGCTAAGCTTAATCCATGTGCATCTAGAATCTATAAACAGAAGAAATGATTAGTAAAACAATCCTAATTCAAATATGAAAGAAATTAAAAATGAAACTACTCAATCAAATAGGAAGAAAGCTTAAGAAATTATATGAAATTCTATCTACTGAAAAACAAAAAAGAATCCTTACTACTTGAGGGGGGCCTCCACGAGAAGTAGGTAATCATGCTATCAATCAAAAAATCAACCACACATGGAAATGAAAAGCATCTTTCATAAAATAGATATTAAAAACAGATTTTAAATCTTCATTGCTATGTACTTCTTAACAACATTTCATTTCTGCCAAGAGATTTATTCATAAATCTCATTTCATTAATGGTTTAGACCTCTATGCCTAATCCTTGTCAACAAAATACTAATGTTAACTTGAAAAGATAATGTAGCATAATTTGCTCATGCTTTGCTATTATCAAAGCAAATCATGAAGTGTATATCTCATTCTTTCTCGCCTTTTGTTGATTACTGTGGTTGGCTTTATCTTTGACTGAATCATCGAGACCTTCTTCCATCAATCTAGTACATGAGAGTAGGAGGAAATCATTGAGTGCATCAATTTCCATCTACCCATATATTCCTCTTCCCAGTTGGCACCTTGGAACTTGTCAAACCACATACTTGGTTGCAGAATCATGTGTTAGCTGCAAAATCATTGCAATTTGGTAGTTGAAGAAAACATTAGAATAAATAATAAAGAACATTATCAAATTATGAAATACAAGACAACTATATACCTTCCATGTCATAATCTTGCATTTTGATGCCCACTGTGTGATTATGGAGGTCTAAAAGAGTGTCAAAAAGAAGAAATTGTGCGACTCAACATTCCCCCACACGGAAGTCATTGCATGTCCTCATGCAAAAAAATAAAAAATGATGAACCTTGCCTGTTACTGAACCCCTTCAGAAACTTGAGCTAAAACATCCATATTTGGCTTCTTTTCCTTTTTCTTATGGACTACCATCCTTGGTTTCTTCATCTGAATCTTATACTTCAAAATTATGACCTTTCTCTTAAGGGATTTGTTCTTTTCCTTTGGCTTTTTATTCTTATCATACCATAGAGCAAGATGTAAGAGAATGTTGTCATTTTGAGTCCTTTGTATTTCATTCTGCACTTTCAACGTTTCATGTTCTTGTTTTAAGTGTATGTTTAGTGTCTCCAATTCAAAAATTTATTGTTTGAGAGTATGTACAATTGGAGGTTCTTGTGGACTATCAGACTGAATTTATTTTTCTTGATTTGAGGAGGATGCGGTAGCCTTTTCTGTAATTTTCTTTTCCAAAGACTCTATATAATCATATATCTCTTGTTGAATTGGGTCAATTTCAGGTGTTCTTCTTACTGTATTAGCAATTGGTGATGAAACTATAGGCGATGGAATCTTCAGTTCTTCATCTTCCTCCAAGTTAACAAACTCTACAGATTGTTGAGATGATTCCTTTGTTGATTTGTTGAGTCTTGCACTTCTCTCGACAATAGATGAGGCTTTAGTAAGAGGAGTTTGCTTTTGAAATTTTGTTTATTCAGTCTTTGCCTGTTCTATTTCCTCTTATTTCTTTCTAGACATACTTTCTTCATTATCACTGGTTTTTCTTATTTTAATATTCTTCTTCTTCAGATTTTCTAATACATCACCAAAAGGAGTTTCATCTTCTGAGGGTTGCTCTGGTTGTAGAGATAGGTCATCTGTAGGGTTTAGAGATAGATTTCTTCTACTTCTTTTTATTTTTCTATTGGGTACTTCTTGTTCTATCTCTTTATAAAGATTCCTGGCTAAAAAACTTTCCCAATCATCTCCTATGCTCTCGAGGTGGGCTTTAATTAACATTTTTATCAGACCGTGATGATACATAGCATTCTCTATAGACTGTATTTTCCTCTGAGTATTACCTGTTATTTTCTTTAAACTATTGAGTAAGAAATAAGGAAAATTAATTTCATTACCCTCAAGAAAATGCATCATCAAATGTGTATGATAGAAAAACATACAACCTAACCTACCTTCACAAGTAATGAATTTTTGGATAACCAATAGTAAATTTCTCCATTTTCTTTTAAGAGTTGTACTTGGGATGCCTTTCTTAAAAATTGAAGTATCCATACCTGGGTTTTTAAGAAATGTCTTCCATTCATTTCCTTCAATTTCTCTATTTTTTGAACCATCTCTCACCAACCCTATGTAATCCAGTTACTTCTTCCATGAAATATATTGTCACCACTATTTTAATATCTCCAATTTCCGCTTCCACATCATCAAATGCTCGGGCAAAAGACTTGGTTACCTCTCTATCATAGTCGTCGAATCTTTCTATAAATTCCAACCATTGTGCCTGCTGCAACATCTATTTGACTTGTGGATATCTTTCCATGAATCTCTTCCCATTCGGCTCTGTCCTCACAATAACCCCCATGTTGGCAAAGTTTTAATTTGTGATTTCTTCTTTTGACAGGGTTATAGAGTGTAAATGGTGTCGATGGTCTGAGTATGGATGAAAGTGAAATCGTTTAATGGAAATGAGGGAAAAGGCCTTCAGGAAAATGAATGAGAGTGGAATTATCAACAAAATAGGGTTTATGGAGTGAGTATCTACGTAATTATGAATGATGAATGGGCTTACGACCAATTTCATTGATAGGACATAGTATTTATAACTTAGTTCAAAGTTGGAATAGTAATGATTATTTTGAATGGTGGTAGCAACATCTATCTTATTTCATAATCTAATGTTTTTTACATATATTATTTAATCTAATATTTACATACATTTGGGCTTATAATTCTAATGCTTTGATTGAACTTTGTATATTGTCCTTGGATGCCTTCAATTACAAGCTTCATCCTTACTTTCTGCCAAAATCTTCAATTATCCCAGTTGATGATCCCTATCAATATCAGCTGCAGAATTTTGTTAAAGCTGCAAATTCTCAACAATTCTGTATCTGGTTATTTTGAAAATAAAAAGACGTTTTCAAATAAAATGGGATTAGAATAGGTTTGAAGAAAATCTAGCGTTCCAAGAATACTTTGTTTTCATCCTAAATTTCAGATATAAACATGCCAACAGTGTTGGTTTTTCATATATATATATTTATATATATATATATATATATTATATATATAGATAGATAGATAGATAGATAGATAGATAGATAGATAGATAGATAGAGAGAGAGAGAGAGAGAGAGAGAACAAAAAAAAATTGCAAATCAAGTTGAAGAGGAAGGGAAATCCTTCCTAACCCTCTTCAAATCAATATTTTCTTGCATATTTTTAACAAATTCATCCTTTTCCATTGGGTGAAGATAAATTCTCAATCGATGACCATTTACACGGAAGTTCACTCTTTCTTCATTAATGGTTCTCATCTTGACTGTGCCATTATCAAAGACAGTTTCAATCTCATAAGGCCCAAGCCAATGAGTTTGAAATTTTCCTTGAAAATCTTTAAACTTTGAGTCAAAAAGTAATGCCCAATCTCCTGGCTGAAATTTCCTTTCTTTTATGTACTTAGCATGCCACTTCGATCTTTGTTGTTGAACTATGTTGGTTCTTTGAATAACATCCTATCTTATCTCATCTAGTTCATTCAACTGATCCATTCTTTGTTTCTGTGCTTTAGATAGATCAAGACCTAATCTAACTATTGTCTTGAAGGTATTTACCTAGAACTCAATATGAAATAAGACTTGCTTCCCATAAACAAGTTCATTGGGAGTATGTTTTGTAGTGTTTCTCCATGTGGTACGATATGCCCATAAAGCTTCTAGAAGATTTTCTGCCTAGTCTCTTCTATGCAAATGCACATTCTTGGTAAGACTTGGTGCAATTACTTTCTTGGCAGATTCCACCTACCCATTTTCTTGTGGATGATATGGAGTGGAATTTCAATGTTTGATTTTTTATTCCTCCATTATCATTTGTACCGACTTGGATGTAAATTGAGTACCTTGATTTGTCACAATTTCCCTTGGGACACCAAAATGAGTAAAATATCCTCAAAAAGAAATGAAACTACAACATTTTCACTAACAAAAGAAAGTACTTTAGATTCTACCCATTTTATAACATAATCAATGCAAACAAGAATGTACCTTTTTTATCTTGATGGTTGATTAATTGAACCAACAAAATCCAGAGCCCATTTCTTAAAAGGTTCAATGAGTACTTGAGGTTGTAGAGGCATTTCATCTGAAGGAACAAGTTTCCCCATTCTTTGACAAATTTCACATCTCTTTACATATTCTTTGGAATCCTTGAATAGGTAAGGCCAATAATATCCTAAGAGAAGGACTTTGTAAGTAGTTCTTTTATCAATGAAGTGTCCTCCACATGGTTCATCATTGTTTTGGGAAGTTTTAGTGTCTTTGGATAAACGCCTAATCCCCTAGACTAGTAGCTAAGTCTAAAACAACACTACAAATAATTCTCTACTTTTCCTATAACCAATAGATTAAATAAGATAGTAAAGAAGCATACCTGTAGCTTTCGCTTACTCCTTATTTCCCTTGACCAATTCTGCCGCTCCTTTCCATACTTAATCCGCTTGAAAAGTACCTGCACACAGACATCAGACAAAAACCAATCAAAGCATATGATAATGATCTATTAATTAAACATAGAAAGGAATCAGGTACATAATGCACATATGAAAGAATCAATGAACAGTAAAAACATATGGAAAGAGCTTTGAAAACTTTATTAGTAAAAGGAAGAGTTACAACCTAATTTTCTTGATTCAGTGTCACTCCTCCTGTTCAATCCCATCCTCTCCTCATTACAAGCAACACATTTGGACATAATTACAATACTTAAAACCAACTCAAGTATCATATTAACAACATCTCCCTATAATTCAATGATTTCTAGCCCTTGATCACTTATATGAGTGGTATTTTTATAGGTGAATGAAGGAAGTTATGCCATAAATGGTGATAATGAATTCCCTCTCAAACTTAGGATTTAGTTCCATAGAGGAAGGGATAAAGGGATTGATGTTCCTTAACTCCCTCCCTCATCCAATTTTGAGCCCAAAGGAGTGGATAGCCCTAGGAAACTTCTAGAGGCATCCTATGGATAAGAATATTCCAAACCCCAATGCGGATTTCGCTCAAATTCGCCTAGCGCACCCTGGTAGTGTATTGGGCTACATTGTAGTGCACCTTGGTAATGTACTGGGCCGCACTGCAGTGCACCCTGGTAGTGTATCTAGATGCACTGATCGTCTTAGAGACAATTTTTGGATGATTTCAGTCATATAACTTCTTGGGAAGTTAGGCATTCTGATGGTTGACTTCTTTAGGGCATGTAACAACTGAATTAGGATTTGATGGGCCCTAAAGCACTGATCTATAAGATGGGAGTGATGTGCCCAAATGGATCTATAACAGTTGCCCCCTAAAGCATGAAGTCAAAAATATATATGTCGAATGAAATGATTTACTATGTGGAAAGGAGGTTTCGAAGTAGAAGGTGACCTGCATCAATTACAATACATATATCATAATAATTTGATTTTTTTTCTCATGAACTCATTGAGGGAAGGCATACCCATTCTCAACTTATAAACTTTCATTACACGTTCAAATATAGTCATCTACAGATATAGACCCATGAATGGATGACCATGAATGTAAGGCCATTGTAAATTTGATTTAGTACTCCTGAAAATATTGCAGCCTAGATGGATGAAACTAGATCCAGGGTCTTCATTCTTGTTTAATCTTTCGCTCAAGTACAAGTCTAACCATGTGAATATATGATCTGAAGACAAACAATGGGAAGACATCGTCTGATTACCAGCCAATGATGTAAGCCGTTAACAGATGCGAGAGGAATCACCGACAATGATGATGACCCTCAAGGTACTACAGTACATTTCGCATGGTGTGAACAAATTATTTGATGTCAAACACCATACAAAGTCTTTTAGTCGAGGGGCAGTGATGTAAACCCATCGCAGGAAGTGAGAAACCTACAATTGATGTATGCAAGCCTCAAGGTACTGAAGGGGTGTTTCTAAGTCAACTTCTTGGATAATGTGCTGATGTCGACAAGAAGCGACTCGTTGCAAGAGGGCCTTGATGTATCCCACATCAATGACACAAAACGAGGTAAATGATTTTGGAAAAAAATCGACTAACAACAGAAGGTTCGGGAATGGTGGTCATGAAAATGAAGGTTTACAGTATTGCAAAGGATGAAGTTTGAACTAAATGACTTCTCTTGAACATATCAGTGACACTGAATGAATTGGCAGCATTGACCCAATACCAAAGTAATGGATGGTGTGATATACCATAGGTATTATAACCATCAAGTAGAGAACCCAACCCAAATTGTCTAAATGAATTGGCAGCATTGTGCCAAAACAAAAGTGATGGATGGTGTGATAGACCATGAGTATGATAACTGTCAAGCAAATAACCCAACCCAAATAGTCATAGAGATGAAGTGAAAGTGTCATGTTCAAGAGAGACTTGTTACCACAAAGTGTTCTCCCTCTTTTCCCATTTTCCCCAGTCTTTTCTGACCAGTACCTCTTTATTTTTATCAAGCTTGAGGAGGATAACATATGCTTGTTGTATAATTCCACCCTTCCGGTGAATCCATCACTATTTAATGCTTTAACGAGTCTAGTGAAGGGGAAACTCAGTCTTGTCTAGATGGACAAGTTTGTCGCTATTTGATGTTTTTTAATGAGTTTAACGACAAAGATAATGAGTTTAACAAGCTAGAGAGGACAAGCGCTCAACAATCTTTTCATATTTAAAGAGTCTGAAAAGAGCTTAAAGAGGACTGCATTTTGAGGAACGAGTGGTGTCTAAGATAGCAATTGGTTCAAATGATGTTGGAACTTCTCAAAACATGTTGATTTATGTGAAGAGGTTGGCTAATAAGACCACTCATTGCAACTGTTCCTCAAAAAGGGTAAAACAACCAAGTGAAAGCGTATGATCGGCCAAAGAGATGGTGGTAATGGAATGAAACAACCAAGGCTTATCTGACTAAAGAGGCTGATAGAATGGAAATCATGAGGGTTAAAATGGAAATGGGTTCATTTTTACACAAGCTTGAACCATAGGGTACTATGCTTGGCTTCAGTTTCATGTTTACACAAGCTTGAAATGAAAAACTATGCTTGGATTCAGTTTCATTTTTACACAAGCTTGAAACAAAAAATTGTGCTTGAGATTAGTTTACATGCCCCTAGCATGATGAAAGGGAGAGTCTCCTATAATCAAATGGAAGTCACTGTGGTGAAGCAGGACGATTATCCAACACCTTTTTGGCTTCATCCAGATAGGGAAAAAGGTGAATGGGTGAATTCCCTTCACATAACCTATAGGGAAAATTAACTTTTCCACTAGGTGCATGCCCCCCAAGCTTCATTGCATTCGCCTAAGTAGACTACTCATGGCTATCAGGTGGATGGAATAAAGGTTCATTTACGAGATCAAGTGAAAGACTCGACTGGGATTTTACGAGATCTACTCAAACTTGGGAACTTGTTTCATTTTTTAATGAGCTTGACAGAAGACAAGGAACTCTACTCATATTCCTTGGTTTCATTTTTTAATGAGGTTGACACAAGACTAGGAACTATCCTCATGGGGCCTGTTTCATTTTTTAATGAGGTTGACAAAGTAAAAGAACTATCCTCATATTCCTTGTTTCATTTTTTAACAAGGTCGACACAAGACCAGGAACTATCCTCATGGGGTCTGTTTCATTTTTTAATGAGGTTGACACAGTATGAGAACTATCCTCATATTCCTTGTTTCATTTTTTAACGAGGTCGACATAAGACCAAGAACTATCGTCATGGGGCCTGTTTCATTTTTTAATGAGGTTGACACAGTAAAAGAACTATCCTCATATTATTTTCGATCACATCTCATAAGTGGTCATGAAGGAGAGATCTAGTTCCAATGCCCCCAGTACATGATGTACAATGTCATTGAATTGATCTTCAATTGATGTAGGTATGGAACAGGTTTCCACATAATTAACTTATGGCAGGGATGATACCATTGGTACAAAAGGACTATTTAGGGAAGATGGTTAACTGGAATCCATATATGAACCAGGAAATGAAAGCTAGTCAATGGTGACAATTCTGCCTTCATGCAAGAAACAAATCACTCAAAAGAGTGTTGAAACAATAGCTCCCATGTCAAAAACATAGTCGCACCCAAGAAGTAAATTGTAATCTAAAGGGCCTGGGACTACCATCACATTCAAATAAACGTTTTTTCCTCCCAAAGTAATAGGCAACTGAGGAAGGATCCCTAATGGTCGACTGGTTCCTCTGATAAAAGCCAACAAATTCTGGGTAGCTGGTACAAGTGGCAGTGAACTGAGCACTTGCCAAGAAGTTGAGGAAAGGATACTCACTGATGCACCTTCACCTATAATAGTGCTAGATACAATCATATTAAAAGCCTATATTATGATCTAGAAAGGTACATAAGAAGGAAGGCGGAATCCTGCTAGTTGATTCCAATCAAAGGAAGTGACTAGACTACTTGGAGGGGGTATCGTAGAAATGGGAGAATTAACCCCTTGAGTTATGAGAACTGGAGGATTTTCCTCCTGTCATGTTGGAATAGGAGGACTACCCCCAAGCTCATTTGGATCTAAAAAAACAAAAAGAACCTGAGTGGTATCATATTCACTCTCTTTGGAAAAGGTACGATTAACTGAAGGTGAAATTGGGTCAACTGTTACCTTGACTTGTTGATTTGGGTCGGGTATAGACTCATAGGATTCACTTTCAGAGAGAGTGGGTTTGACCGGCGATTGATTTTGGTCAATCAATTCATCAATTAATGAAGGATTTAGGTAGAGTTTCCTATAACCAGATGGAAGTTGCTGCAGTGAAGCAGGATGGTTATCCAACACTTTCTCGGCTTCATCCAGATAGGGACAAAGGTGAATGGGGTGATTCCTTCACATAACCTACATGGAAACTTAACTCTACCCTTATTTCCATGAACTTTACTACCACTAGTTGATGGTGTGTCACCAACATGATCTCGAGAAGTTGATGACACAGGATGATGTGAACGGGAAGATCATTCTTCTAAGATCTGAGGAATATCAGGACAATTTCGAAGAACATGGTCTCTCGCACAAAGTCTGCATGGATATCGAACTTTGTGAGGCTTGATGGATGGTTTTTCATCAAATGTTGCATTCAAACCAATGGTTGCTTGGTTGGCCCTCGGTTGAATTTGCTTCTTCTTCTTCTTCTTCCCTTTCTTCTTCTTCTTAGCCACCTGGTTACTAGTACCAATACTTTCACTAGGTGAAGAGGAAGAAGGGGAAGAAGAAACAACCGAGGAAGAAGGAAAAGGGTCAACTTTAGGATCAACTGGAGTTTCATTTTGTCCAGTTGGAGGTGTACTCTATTGCGGAGAAATCACGACATTTTGAACCAAGGAGGTTGAAAACAACCATATTGGCAAACCAATGGTAAGTCCCGGTAGGGATAATGTAGCCATGTAAGGAGCACCAATATTTTCGAAAGAAGGAAAAGGACTAGGATTCCCATCAAAAGGAATTCCTTGATTGGTGGACTCCGGATTTGTCACCATATGTTTCAACCTAATATCATTTAAGGATTGAGTGTGGAGGATGATATCTGTGGTCAATTATATTTATTTTAGTCAAAGTAACCTAACAAAACAAAAGAGGGATAATCTAGGCAAAAGGTTTACCAAGCAACTATGAATTGTAGAATACCTCTTGGCAAACCAAGAAGTACGGGCAGGCAATCTCCCTGGATGTTGTGATTAGTGTATCACAGTGTACAAGGTGGCCAAATCAATTACCTAAGGATGAATAGCTACTCAAAAGTATGTGGAGGCCTAATTCATATAAGTGTTGTCTAATGTAAAACCGCACAGTGAGAGCATTCCCATATACTTTACGTACTGTAACATTGCCCTATATACCCAAAGGTACGTGGATGAGCTACAATATACTCACATACATGGAATGAGGTATCACACTCAGGATGTATTGCAGACAAGTTAGAAACAACTACTTTGTTTTACGATGCCGGAACACGTCTCTAGCCTAGACCTCTAAATGTTTTTCATTAGGTAACAATGCTCGATTAGGTAAATTCAGTTAAATTTTAAGTTGAACTTCTTTAGAATTTTCCTTTCAAGGTTCATCACGTGATGTCTATTTGCAATTCCTAAAATGCAACTAATATGATAAACAAACTTTTGATTTGGTTTGAATGATGAAAACCTTAGCTAGTAAGGGATAGAGCAATCAGATCTTTGACAAAAAAACAAAGAGCATATCTAATGAAATTTCCCTAGCTATTCCTATCAAGCATTCAAAAACTTTAATATGCACAATGCATGTATTTCTTTTCGATTTTGCTTAATGTGAATGAACAAAAAGGAAAACTAATTCACAATCGATCAATAAACTCTTTTCATAAAAATGACGATTTTGCGACAATTTCTTTTCAAGAAAAGGAAGACTTTACAACACTTTCATTTTCAAAGAAATGAGGAATTATGACACTTTCAACGAAAAGACTAATCATATGCACACATCAATCAATCAATCTTTCATGAATGAAGACTTTAGGACAATTCAATTTTCGAAGGAAAAGACGATTTCATGACACTTTCTTTCGACAAAGATAAATCGACCAAAACTAACTTTCGACTATAGACCGAAAATAAAAAAGTAAATACATAAGAAAAAATTATCAATCCTAGTCTAAGTAGGTCCAGCTAAGGATATGAAAACCTATTTTCTGAGACATGACATCCATTTACAATCAACAAACAAGCAATTAGAAGAGTTTTGGCAAAAAATTTAATTACAAGGCTAGGAATCTGACCCTAGGAAGATCAGTGCAAGCCAAAGAGTGAGTAATTGCATTGCAATGCACTGTCTCTAACTATAGGGTGCATTGCAGTGCACTGTCTCTAAGGCTAGCCTGCACTGATTCTTGTGAGGCCACTCAAGAGTCATCTAACCTCAAATTTTGACCAAAATTAAATGCAAAAGGCTGAATTACAACAAGTATGTCAAGGTGTCTAAGGAGGTGGATTAGCTACTAGGAGAGATGATTCATTCCACAGTGGAATCGCCAATTTGTTTTGGGAAGTTTTAGTGTCTTTGGATAAACACCTAATCCCCTAGACTAGTAGCTAAGTCTAGAACAACAGTGCAAAGCATTCTCTACTTTTTCTATAACCAATAGATTAAATAAGATAGTAAAGAAGCCTACCTGTAGCTTTCACTTACTCCTTATCTCTCTTGACCAATTTTTCTACTCCTTTCCATACTTAATCAGCTTGAAAAGTACATGCACATAGATAGAAGACAAAAGCCGATCAAAGCATATGATAATGATCTATTGATTAAACATAGAATGGAATCAGGCACATAATACACATATGAAAGCATCAATGAACAATACAAACATATGGAAAAATATTTGAACACTTTATTAGTAAATGGAAGAGTTACAACCCAATTTGCTTGATTCAATGTCACTCCTCCAATTCAATCCCATCCTCTCCTCATAACAAGCAACACATTTTGAAATCATTACTGTTAGCGCTTGAAATTTCACCTCAGGCTGAAAAAGGCAAACCTCAAGGCAACATCAAACCATTTAGCCTCGTAGCTAGCCCTACGGGGCAGGAGAAGGCTCTCTCCGGTCAATCTCAGTAAAATCTTCAATGGATGAGATGACCAATAGGGTAACACTGATTTTAGGCTAGTAAACTGATCAAAAGGGTTGATTTGGGGTTTTTAGGGTTTTTGGTGGCAAATTGAGGGGATGGCAATTTTGGGTGCGGGGATTGGACACAGTTTCTGCAGGGGGTTCTTTGGGGCGAGGTAGGAGACAGTATTGATGCCTTTGATTGAGGTGGATGATTAGGAATGACAGGTGAGGAGTTAAGGAGAGCAAACAATAACTTTGAATTTTCCTTAAACAGTAGAAAACATTGAAATTAAACAAACTTAAAAGCAGAGCATGGCAGTCATGAATTCTTACTTTAACACTTCGTTTGCTTAATGTGCAGAAGGAAAAGAAAGGAATCACATAACAAAGCTTACAAGAACATTGAGAAACACACCATCAACACATGATTCCACCAGAATCCCAAAGAGGACTGCAAAACCCTGGTCTTCCTTAGCCAAAAATTGCAGGGATACAGTGAAATAATACAATGATAGCTTCTCCCTCAAGAGTCCAACCTTCCAACCCCTGAAAATGATTAAGAAAATACATAATATAGGAAAGCCAACCTCTTCCCTTGCCTCTATGGGTTGAGCTCATCCTTCTAGGAGCTATTTCAACCAATTCTAAACTGAGCACTAAAATCTAGGCAGTCAAAACAACTTGCCTCTATAAGCTAGGAAACCAATTCATTCATTAAATGCATGCTATTTCATGAACGAATCTTCTAGAGAAGGTAAATAAGTGTAAAAGTGTCATAAAAGTACATTAATTAAATCAAAGAGGATAATAATCCACCCCAAAAAGTCAAACAAGGTCAAACTGCGTTTTTCTGAGCTGTACACTGAAATTTGGAGAAATTTGCGTGACGGGTCACGCGCCTCTTCCTGACAGGTCACGCGCATTTGGGACCACTTTTGGGGAACTTCCAGGTGTCCAAATTGAGCAAGAGTAGGCTTGTTGGAAAATTCTATGAGTCTACTTTCCAACCCAACTGGAATTTCTGAATTTGGTGGTCATTTGCCCCTCCAAAATTGCAATCTCCCAAGACTGCTTTCTGTGTCTCAAAAATGTGGCAGAAAGTCATTTTTTGCTTGTTTTTTGACTTTCTGGAGGCCCAAAACTTCACCAAATCTCTAGTCCTTTGATGAGCATGTGTAACTTTGCACGAAAAATCTAGAAATGCTGAGTTTTTGCAAAATGGAGTTGCCGGGATGAAGGGTCTCACGAGGGGTGAGACCTATTAATGGAGAAAACCTGTAAATTGCCTGAAAAAACCACAATTTACCCAAAATGCTCAAAATTTCTTGGGATTTGTGTTGTGGCTAGGCTATTTAGTGCCATGCTTAGTCAAATAGGCCTTGGCCAAAATTTGGAGTGGATCGGGCCTTTCCCGTCGTTTTAGTGCCTTGGCCAACCGCCTTTGGAACATCTTTATTTTTGCCTTGCACACGTGCATTCTCGCCCAATAATGGTTCTTCATGTTTCTCAGCAATTTCTTATCTTGGTTGGCCTTAGCCAATAGCCTCTCTAAATGAGCATTGAGCCGGATAAGCATAGCCTCTCAAGAGATAAAATCCTCCCATGGGATACCCTGCTGTTTTGACTGTTTGAATGTTGTTTCAACTGTTTGAGATGTTGTTTCAAGGGGACAAATAGCACAAGGGAAATGTTAGGGAAGGGATACTTTGAAGGGAAATTGGGAAAAGCATATGAAATAGGGAGTTAAGGGAAGGAATCATGATATATACCCCATCAAATATATATGATTTGCAAAGGCTTTATGAGAGGTAGGGTTTAGGTTTAGTTTCTTGATTTTTAGGGATAGGGGTAGGGTTTAGGGCTTTTGATATTTTTTGGTAGGGAGAATGAATAAAATGATGAGGGAGGTGGAAATAGGATGTAGGGAAAAAGTGGGGGTACAAAGGATAACCTTGAAAACAACAATACAAACCCTAGTTCAACCAACACTTTGACATTTTTGAGCAAAAATGCATTGGATTTCATTAGTTCAAAATGATTGGCTTTAAACCACATTCACATGCTTTTCACACTTTGGCAAACAATGTATTTTCATGAGGAGAGGCCTACTTTCAACCTTGAAGCAATCCGGGTTTATTTGGCAGCTTACTGGTGAAATTTGGTGGAGGAATTCCCAACGGGTCGCGCGCCTCTGACGGGTCGCGCCTGTTTAATTTTTACACTGCTGGAGGTGCCCTGACGGGTCGCGCGCCTCTGACGGGTTGCGCCCTTTTGCAGGAGGCTTTTGGAGGCCTTCCCGGTGTCGGAATCTGGTGT
>APFE030611994.1:16564-56912 GCA_000404065.3 Pinus taeda | reverse complement strand
GCAGCAAAACAAAACCCTATCTCTACTTGCATTTTGACCTTCTTAAGCAAATATACATTGGACTCATTATTTCAAAATGATGACTTTAAAATACATTCTCATGCTTTTCAAGCATTGACAAACAATGTATTTGAATGATGGGAGGCCTACCTGCAACCTTGAAGCAATCTGGAGTGATTTAGTAGCTTATTGGGAAATTTCTGCGTAGATGGTACATTGATGGGTCACTTTCACTGCCCAATAGGTCTCACTTTCCTGACAGGTCGTGCCCCTACAAAATTTACACTAGCTGAGGTACCCTGATGGGTCGCTTTCACTGCCCAACAAGTCTCACTTCAGTCTTGACAGGTTTCTCCTCTTGCAGGAGGATTTTGGAGGCCTTCCTGGTGTCGGAATCAGGTGCAGGATAGCTTTTTGGAAAGGTCCTTCAGTCTAATTTCCAACCCAACTATAATGTTTTAATTTGGAGTTCATTTTTACCTATCAAAAGTCAAATCTCCCAAGACTGGTCAAAAAGTGCGAAGTGAGGCTGCCTCAAGGAAGAGTGCTGTTGCATTCAACTTTTGAATGCCTTCCTCAACCCCAAATTGAGATCATGATAGCTCATTGGAAAGATATTTGTTTCTAGTTATCATTTTACCCATCAATAAAATCATTGGGCCAACCCAGATAGGAGAAACCTTGATTTTTCCAAGATCACTTTAGAGGTGCCCTTGATTCTCCCGAGGCAACGGTATTCTTTGCCATTTATCTCAAACCATGACACCTGTGAAAAACGTGAAGGAGGATTTTCTTCTTTGGCATGTTTTGGACAAAAACCTCTCTCATTTTTCCCAAATTCATCTTTTATTGCTCTGGAACATCATTTGAGTGCGACTTGTCCTGATGTGTGAAACAAGGAATTTTGTCGAAATGAAGGGAAATGAAGGGGATAGGGGGCTTCTAAATTATTGGGGAAATTTTTTGGAGTGGGGAGGGATGTTGGGGAGAAGGGGAAAGTGGAATCTTAGATATTGAGTGAGGGGAAAGGGTCCAAAAGGGCAAAACACAAGCCCAACCTAGAAAATTGCTAGGTTGTAGCTAGAAACTAGGGTTTGTGCGAAAATGACGAATTTGGCAGATCTAAGGGATGGGAAGAATTTGGTGAAGTACTTTAAGGATAGGGGAAGGTGTATGAACATCAGGATACAAGTTTTTCTAGTGTTTTGACCATCCAAGAGAAATTAGCTTTCAAAACCCTAGGAGAGGGAAATGACCTTGCCTAGGTGCAACTGAAGCATGGACAAGGTGTAAGATGACTCATTAGACACTGAGATGATAATCAAAACCCTATGAATGATGATAGACTCAGCTGAATGATGACATGGAAGGGCCTTTGGGCAACTTTGAAAAGAGTGAGAGCAAACCCTAGACCTAATGCCTAGTGACCAAATTTTGCTTGAAGACTCACCGAAATGACAAAATTTGACCTTGACACTTCACGATCACTTTGTAAGAGCATATTTGATCACTGGAGGAAGGCTGGAAATACTGACACTAACAATTACAATACTTGAAACCAACTCAAGTCTCATACTAACAACATCTCCCTACAATTCAATGATTTCCAGCCCCTGATCACTTAGATGAGTGGTCATTTTATAGGTGAATGAAGGATGTTATGCCATAAATGGTGATAATGAATGCCCTCCCAAACTTAGGATTTAGTTCCATGGAGGAAGGGATAAAGTGATTGATGTTCCTTAACTCCCTCCCTCATCCAATTTTGAGCCCAAAGGAGTGGATAGCCTTAGGAAACTTCTAGAGGCATCCTATGGATAAGAATATTCCAAACCCCAATGCAGATTTTGCTCAAATTTGCTTAGCGCACCCTGGTAGTGTATTGGGCTGCATTGTAGTGCACTCTGGTAGTGTACTGGGCTACACTGCAGCACACCTTGGCAGTGTATCTACCTACGCTGATCCTCTTAGAGACAATTTTTGGATGATTTCAATCATAGAACTTCTTGGGAAGCTAGGCATTCTGATGGTTGACTTCTTTAGGGCATGTAACAACTGAATTAGGGTTTGATGGGGCCTAAAGCACTGATCTATAAGATGGGAGCGATGTGCCCAAATGGATCTGTAACAATCATGACAATCCTTTAGTATCTCTGGTAATCCATCTTCTTTGACACATCTTTGAATGATTAGATCTGGCCCTGTTTAGTACAATTCTCCATTTATCCATTAGTAAGATGCACTAATTTGAATTACCTTTCTTTTCTCTCGAGGAGACAAATATAATGGTAACTTCCCTGTAGCCAAATAATTAGCAATATTTGCAAACCGAGGAGACTTAATAGACACTACAAAAGGATATTCATCAGGAAAATTATCTTCCACAAGTACATCATTATTATCAGTTTGAATCCTAGATAGAAAGTCAACAATTGTATTTTATTTTCCAGGTCGATCCAAAATAGTAATATTGAATTTTTGTAACAACAATAACCATCCTGTAATTATGCCATTAATGATTGGTTTATTCATTAAATACCTAATTGCGGAATGATATGTATGTACAAAGGTTTCATAACCGACGATGTAATGTCTGAATTTATTAATCGCATGCATAACAACTAAAAACTCATTTTCTGTTACAGTATAATTTAACTCTACAGGAATCAAATTTTTACTGGTATAGTAAATAGCATAAGGATTTAAATCATTTTGTCCTAATACATCTACTAATGTTGTATTTGAAGCATCGGTTGAAATATGAAAAGGTAATTTCTAGTTTGGGCCTCTTAGAATAGGTGCTTCAAAAAAAGATTTCTTTCAATGTTTCAAAAGATTTTTGGCAATCAGAATTCCAAATGAATTCACAATCTTTTGTGAGCAATTTGAAAAGTGGAGAAGCAATTTTTGTAAAGTTTTCTATGAATCTTCTATAGTAACCAGTAAAACCAAGAAAAATTCTAATGTCTCTTTGACAAGTTGGAATTGATAATTTAGAAATAACTTCTACTTTAGATGTATCCACTCTAATTCCATTACTTGAAATATGGTGTCCTAAAACAATCCCCTCAGCAAATATCATAAAACATTTTTCATGTCTTAACGAGAGATTTGCTTCCTTACATCTAATGATAACTTCTTCCAAACTTTTAATAGCTTCTTCAAAATAATTTCCATAGATAGTAAAATCATCCATATAAACTTCCACTCAATCATGAATTAGATCAGAGAAAATTCCTAAAACTTCCCTTTGGAATGTTGTAGGTGCATTAGATAACCCAAAAAGTACTCAGTAGGCATAGGTTCCCCATGGATAGGTAAAAGTGGTTTTATCTTGATCTTCTGGAGCTACTTGGATCTAGTTATATCCGCTCAAACCATCCAAGAATGAGAAATATTTCTTTCCTACCAATGTATCTAAGACTTGATCTATGAAATGAAGTGGAAAATGATCTTTTAAAGTGGCTTTATTCAATTCCCTATAGACAATGCATACTCTCCATTTTTCATTATTTTTAGGAAAAATTACCAATGGCGAAACCCACTGGCTATTTGATATTGGATAAATGAAATTCACATTTAACATTTTTGTAGTTCCTCTTTAACAATTTCTCTCAAATTTGGATTCATTCTTCTCTGAGGCTGCCATATTGGTTTAGAATTTTCTCAATGTAAATATGATGTATACAAGTATTAGGTCAATTCCTTTCATGTCAGTGTATTCCCATGCATAAGCAGAGGAATGTTATTATAACATCTTTATTAGTCTTTATTTTGAAATTATTCCAGATTATTATTGATATTCAAGGTTTTTCCTGGAAAAAATTCTATTGAAGAATTTCCAAAATTTTCCATAGAATTTAAAGATAACTGACGAGATGACAAATATTCAATATTACATTGTCCTTGAAATCATTTTTTAGATTCACAATATGAGGAAGACTCACTATTTTCCATTAAATTCAAAATATGACCTTCTTCATCTATTTGTGAAGTAACAAAGATTGATCGTATATCAATATCATCATCTGTCCATTCTTCACTTTCTACTTCTATTGTTGTTTTTGCGGGAGGATATATTGTGAATTTCTTTGTTGAAATTCCATCATAAATAACATATCACCAGATCTAAAACTTATAATAGCATCATTTGTAGCTAACCATGATCTTCCTAGAATCAATGGATGTTCTCCTAAATTACTCTTGGGTGTTAGAATCATAAAATCAATAGGATACAAATATGTCTAACAATACACCATCAAGTTCAATACCAGATATGTCTGCTAATTTCAACATTGTAGGTGTATATTGAAGATTAGGAAGTTTCAATTGATTCATAGTTTGTTTACTCATGATGTTTATGGATGCTCCTAAATTAATCAATGTGTTTGGAATTTTGATACCATTGATATGTATTTTCACAATGGGATTTCCTGGATCAAGATATTTCTGAATTGTTGTTTTTCCCATCATGATATTTGTAATTTTTCCAACTAATTGAATTCTTTTGACTTCTTTTCTTTTTCTTCCTGGTTTTTTAACACCTAATTCCTTGATTGTCTTTGCAAATATTTGTATTTTTGTGATAGCTTTTAACAAATGAATTTTTAAATAAACATTCTTCAGTTCATCTATCATAGCATAATCAAGCAATACAATCTGTTATCATACCCCTTTATAAAATTTCAATGTTTCAGGAAAAGGTGGTGTCTGAATAGATATTGAAGGTTATTCTATGGTGAGAGTTAATTTTATTGGAATATTATCAAAATGTACAGGGGTGGTTTTTTTTATATTTTTCTTCTTGATGAAGAGATTTCTCTTTTTTAAATTCTTGAATAACAACAGATGGGGAATTATTTTCCAGTAATCAACCATATCTAAGTTGGACATTGTTTAGATCTAATGGAGTTATCATGTAGGTTTGGAAATTTTGTCCTTCCATATTATAAACAGGTTGTAAATTTTTATTATTATTTGTATTTGGAAGTGGTTAAGAAGGGAATTGATTTGGTCTTTGAGGAAATGGTAATGAAAGTTGTGGATTTAGACTCTAAGGTTGTGTTGGTTGAACATGTTGAGGAAAATATTGTGGTGGAAAAATAGGGTAAGGTTGTTTATTGAGGATATTGAGGATATTTGGCATAAGGATTTTGTGTTATGCTCTTGACCTGTGAGAAATTCCAAAATACCAAATATGCGGAGAAATGTGACCCAAAACACAGAACAAAAAGATAAAAAACAAGTATTTTATTATTCAGAGATGAAAGCAATGTTCACTTGCCTCTTCGAGGGGGCACCCTCCAGCAGAGCAGAGCTCGATGACAAAATAACACATGATATTCCTTAATGGGGAGTCTCTATCCTTTATATAGGATTCATACATACAATACCATGGGTCATTACCATGGTTCTCTCAATACCATATATCTAATACCATGGCCCTTTTGCAACTAACTGTGGTCCATTTCTTAAATGCGGGTCAACCACTTACAGTTATTAATACGGGCTTTATTGACTTTTTAACTAACTATAACTATGACTTGAACCTATTACATAAATAAAGGGGTTAGGGTTGGACCCTAACATTTTGCCATCCTTGTGCCCAAGGTTGAGGCCAAGATTACCGAGGCATGGGTGCAGTCCAATTGTTTTTTGATGGTTGTGTAAATGATCGAGTGTTAAAACCCTGAGTCATATTTGGTTGTGAATTTTTCCATGGTCTCTTAGCAATAAACCAAAGGGGATCAACTTGATTTGATATTATTTCCTCTTGATAAACATCTTTAATACCAGGTATTGAAGGACATTCTTTTGTATCATGATTTTTGGCACATATAACATAGGTTTCTACACTTTTTAAGTAAAGAGGGCATTCTCTCAGAGCATGCTTTTTCCTACATTTGGGACAAAAGATTGGCAATCAATATTTTCAACATTTTTCTTATTTTTCACTTTAAGGGTATCTAGTTGTTCACCAAGACTTCCCAAATGCCTATTTTAAAGTTGTTAAGAAAATTTCCTAATTCAGCTCTACTTATTGTCCTAGCTGCAGATTTGTTAATCCTAGGTATGAGAGGATCTCTTGGATTTTTCCCAGTTCTTGCCTTCTTGAAATGTGTATCCATAACTCACAAATTTCTCCAAATAATAACCGAAAAATATCTCCCTTACCCATCAAACTGAGAATATTAATCCACTCATCTCTGGTGGATTTTAATAAGAGAGCTTTCAAAGTTTCTTCATCTACTTCATGCAGTTTAGTCCTTTTAACATTCTAATCAAATCTTTCAATGAAATCTTCAAGATTTTCTTCTTCTTTTTGCATCATTTTAAAGAATTCATCCTTAATATTATGGGGCATACATTAATCATTATATTTCTCTAATAATGTAGTTTTCATTTCTTCCCATGTTCTTATAGAATGTACTCCTAAGTCCATCAACCATTTTAATGTTGAATCCTTAACAATTTCTTGAAACAATTTCAAGTTTTGAGTGTAAAGAAAGTAATCATAAGATCTACACAAAACTTCAAACTCAAAGAAAAATGTTTCAGGATCCTCACTTCTTAATCCACGAAAATTTGGAGGGATGGAGGGTGAGATTTTTTTCATTGTAGTTGTTGTATATTCATCAAGGATAGGAAATCAAAAGGGTTTTGGATCTCCTCTTCCTCCTCCTCTCCCTCTTCCTCCACCTATTCCACCTCTTCCTCCTCTATTTCCTCCTCCAACGTATGTTGTTGACCATTGATATTATGTACTTCTCCTTCCCCTTCTCCAGCTGTTGTAGATTCTTTAGAACTAATATAGGGTTCCAAATTTGGGATTTCTAATTCCTCTTCTAGCTCTTCTGGTTATGGTTCTTCTATCAATGGTAAGTTAAAACAAGTTTCTTCCTCCTCTTCTTCACTAGGTATTTCTATTTCTTGTCCTAGAAGTATTTCTCGAGTTGAAGATAGGAAAGCTACTCCTTCTGTTGGGGATGCAGGATCTTCTTCTTCTATTACTGCTTCTCTTGATGAGGTAGGTGAATCTTTACGTTGGATTTCATATCTGAGTATCTCAGGAAGTCTATATTTGCCTACAAATGATGGAATATGATTTTGAGTGGGTGGTGTGGCACTACTAGGTCATGATGGGGTGAGTGATGATGTTGGAATTAAGCTTTTGCCTCTACCTACAAATATACCTCTAGAATCTCTTTCCCTATGAATACCATTTTGTCTTTTTTTAAGTAAAAATAAAAGGCTCTTATATACACTTCCCCAGCAATGATGCCAAAAATGTTTGGTAATTTAATTGATCTTAAATTACTTGCATAAATTATTAACCAGGGCTTGTAAACTAATGAAGTGTAAGTGTATAGTATGTACTATAAGTTTTTGTTTATTTACACAAATTATAAATTAAATTGGGCTATCAAAATATAAATTCTAAATTAAATCAAGTTATTGAAATGCACATGAGCAAAGTAGTTATTCCTATAAAATGAAATTATCACTCTTTTACTGAAAACTACTTCTGAAAAATCTCACAATTTGCTTTGAAAGAAAAACTCACAACTCTTCATATAAGTAAATTAATCCCACACTTGTTTTAAATGAAAATTAGTTACACTCACTCTTTGCACCAATTATATACAAACTCAATTTGAAAAGGAAAGGCTACTATTAATCTTATCACACATTTGTAAAAATAACATTCACAATTGTTTGAAATCGAAATGAAATAAATCTTTGCTTAAATACATCCACACTTGGTTGAATTATAAATCACACATGCTTGAAATGTAACATCTCATTCTGCAAATAAATCCTTTGTTCTATAAGGAAAATATAGTTATGTCTAAGTATAAAGTCATATCATTGTTGTCACTGTTGCTAAGCTTAATTCATGTCCATCCATAATCTATAAATAAAAGAAATGATTAGTAAAATAATCCTAATTTGAATATCAAAGAAATAAAAAATGAGACTACTCAATCGAACAAGAAGAAAGCTTAAGAAATTATATGGAAATTTTATCTTTTGAAAAACAAACAAAAATACTTACTGCTCAAGGGGGCCCTCCACATGAAGCAGGTAATCACGCTATCGATCAAACAATCAACCACGCATGGAAATGAAAAGGTTCTTTCATAAACTGAATATTAAAAATAGAGTTTAAATCTTTAGTGCCATGTACTTCTTAACAACATTACATTTCTACTGAGAGGTTTATTTATAAAGCTCATTGAATTCACTGTTTAGAGCTCTATGCCTAAAAATTGTTGCTAAGAAGAAGTAAATTTAAAAAAGGTCCTAAAATTCTTCACTTGGTAAATGTGACTTGCTGTGAAACCAAACAAAGCTTCAAGCCTAGATTCACTAGTAAAAATTTGGTTTTATATCTAACAATAGATCACGTGTATTTCACACCCTTCAATCTTATGCCCAAATGGTTTTAAGTTTTTTCATTTCATAAACATGTGTTGGGGGTAGAGTGAAGAGAGATTATTGCTAGTGGGACTAGATTACTTGGGAAATAGGTATATATTGACAATTTACTCTCGAGTTCATCTATTATTTTTCTTAACACCTATTCTTTTTAAATTATTTTTCTCTTTCCTTTTTTTCTCAAAATATTTTTTAGTTGGAATTGAATTTTAATTCAAATGTTTAGTGAATGAGATGTATGAACAAAAATATAACTTTATCTTTGTTATAAAAATCACTTTTAGTTTAGGATTTATATAAGCTCTTGAAGAAACAAAAAATTGTTGTTAAGAATAACTAATTTAAAAAATGGTCAAATGCTTCACTTAGTAAATGGAGAAAATATTCAATGACCTATCAAATTATTTTAAAAAATTGACAATATTGCATTTTATTAACCATTTATAGAAATATATTTAACCACACATTGTAACTATATAATACATATTTCACAAATACTTGCAATAATTCTGACGTATTGCACACACTATCACTACTAACCAATTTTCTTTACTAACTATTACAAGTAGAGTAATTGAGCCTTATTTTGTACTTTCAAATTTTGCACACAAACATATACTCACATATTATAATCAGGAAAGAAGTAAGTGTTCCATCATCCACACATCATTTCTTCTCTTGTGAGAAATAAGCATCACATAGTTTATTAGGGGAATTGTATTAAAGGATCATGGACCACATATCCACATACTTGCAATTCAAACACTTTGTATGTGCACTAAATTCACCTTGCACACACCATCGCTACTAACCAATTTTCTTTACTAACCATTAAAAGTAGAATAATTTCTTATATTTTACTTTGAAATTTTGCATACAACATATTCTCACATAGTATAATTAGGAAAGAAGTAAGTGGCCCATTATCCACACATCATTTTTTTCTTGCAAGGAACAAACATCACATAGTTTAATTAAGGTAATTGTAAAAGATCACTACATATCCACTCAATTCACACTTTGTATACTCACAATTTCACTTGCGCACGCATTCACCCCACACACTAAGCTCACTTAAACTTTTTATAAAGGGTATACTCTTTTCGAAATATTTGTACCTATTTTATTTGAGCTTATATTTTATTGCACACCCTAAGTGAAGAAAATACTTTCTAAAAACAATCTTAACCTGAACACACTAAATTCTCCACAGGGGCCACAAGATAATTTATAGTTTAGGCAAGGACCATGGCAATAGGCAACACATAAGCCGTCATGGTTTCTTTTCATATTGAAACATAGAAAGTTGTATTTTAGAGAGCTTAAAATCCTCCATTATCTAGTGACATATCCGGTACATGGAGAGAAACCTGTGAAGGGGGTAAGGCTTAGGTGGTGGATTATCACAGAACTTCATGTTGTCTCCCAACATGTGGTAGGGGTTATGGGTCCAAAACAGATAACCAGAAGCTAGGATCCATCCATTCCCACTAGACGCAGGTAACTTAGTGCCCAAATATTAGGACATATTTCCCTATAGGTTGAGGTGAGGGAGCACTTAGACCTGGGGTGATCTTGGTCAGGCTACTGGAAGCGTTTTTGTCTCTGTCGAGATGTGATCCTAGTAGGTTTGGCCACTATAACCCTCTCCATACCTTGGTTGGTTTTTTTGGTTACTGGAAGCGTCCCTAGTGACATTTAAGATGTGGCCCCAATACCCTATTCTAAAATCTTCACGAGGCCCAGTTACCACTTAAGTGGAAGGATGTTAGGTCATTTTAGGAATTTTTCTCATATGAAAAACCTCAGATAAATTAACCATTTATTTTTCGCTTTGTGTTATGTATGTGATTCATTTAGTTTTCCTAAAGAAAATGTATGTGTTCAGATGTTCTTACAAATGCAGCAGTCTTATGTGTTGTTGATTTCTTTCCTTTCTTACCAACTGATTTATTTCTAAAAATAGAATGTTTGTCATTAGTTACATGTTGCATAGGGATTATATCATCTTCAGTGCCTCCTACATATATTTCACATCATCATGAATTTTTTTTTACCTTTCATACATGTTGAATTATTTTACCTTTCATCATATTCTGAATCACCCTTTTTGTTGACACATGGACTAATACTTTTACTGACCTACACTCTTTTTTGACCTATCTTTTCTTGAGCTCAGAAACCTTTTCTTTTTATGTTTCATCTTGGAACCCTTGGTCCATGTGAATAGAACGCCAGGGTTTCCAAATTGATTTTTATTGATTGAGGATGAATGATTTTACCTTTCATCACATTCTGAATCACCCTTTTTGTTGACACAAGGACCAATGCCTTTACTGGTGCACTCTTCTTCAACCCATATTTCTATGAGCTTGAAACCCTTTTATTTTCATGTTTCAACCTATAACCCTTGGTCCATGTCAACTTCTTCTACCTAATTACCAAATGTCAAATTGTTTTTCATATAAATTTTCGCTAGGGTTTGTGACTAGAACCCTGTTGAGAAATGGCAACAAGAAATTCCAGTTTAATTTGTCCTTGAATTAAATTGTGAATTAAATTCGAATTCTATTCTTATAGCAACTTAAAATTAGTTAATTAAGTTTATTAAACTTACTTAACTTAGGAAATTTGAGTTGGAAGTCTTTCTATCGTCATGTGTATGTTCTCCCTACTTTGTAGGAGATCAGTGTGAGTTAATTGTGCATTGTAAAATAGAAGACTCAATTTCATGAGTCAATTCAATTAGATTAGTTCTCAAATAGATTGAGAGAACTAATAGTGAGTTAACATTTAGTGGTTTCACTAATGAACTCCACCAGTGATACTATAGTTAACTTAATATTTACTCATTAGAAACGCATGCATTTCGATTCTGAGAAAGGCCCAGTTGAGACTAGAGTGCAGGGACAGTGTACTATTTGTTTTAGATTTTTCTGAGTTGCACTAATAGTGCATGCATTCAGGAACTGACCCTTAAGGGATTGCGTAGCTTTTAGAGGCTTTATTTCCCCTTAAATACAAGCTATCCTCCATAGGAATTATGCATTCGAATAGAGACTTGGAGAGCTTGTGAAGAGGCTAAGCTTTGGCCTTGAGCTTTCTTACGAGTTGGAGATTGAATTTGTTGAGTGTTGGGATTGTTCTAGAGAGAACAAGAATTGTAATTTCATCTTGATTTTCCGGATAAATACAAAACAGGTAGTGGGGTTTTGAGTTGTGGCTTTCCCCGAATATTTATTGTGTTATGCGCCTTTGATTCTCTTCCTCTATTGATTATTGTTTGCTCGATGTTTATGGGCTTCCGCCATAAAGAGTAGAAGTAGATTCTTGTCTCTTTATTTAGAAAATTGCATTATCTTGTGAATCTAGAGGATTTTCTACATGGTATCAAAGCTAAGAATGGTATACTATTTGAGATTCGAAGTTTTGAGTTTCTGGGTTATAGGTCAAAGTCAAATTTGCAATACATGCTTCAAGATCGGAAGATGACATTCCATGGGATGAGGCTTGAGTATGCCCTAGAAGGAATCTTGAATTTCATAGCCTAAAGGGACAAGATGGAGGTTGTGGTTGAGGACAATGGCTTGAAGGAATTTGTTGAACAAGCAATTCCTAAGCTAGCAGCTATTGATGCAGAGAAATTGGCCAAGTGGAAGAAGTGTGTGGTGAAGGCAAGGCAGATAATCCTTGAGGGAGTTCAAGATCATATTGTCTCAAGTCTCCATGGAAAGGAAACCCCACATGCTATGTGGAAAACATTGATGGACTTGTATAAGAATAACAGTGATCAAAGGAAGTTGGTGCTGAAGGATTAACGTTGTAAAATCAATGTCGAGAAAGGCAAGATGATTCCAAAGTACTTGACCAAGTTCACTCAATGTCAGGATGAACTTGGATGTGTTGGAATCACAGTTGTTGAGGAGGATATGGTGAGCCTCTCTCTCCTTGGACTCCCAAAGA
This sequence comes from Pinus taeda, assembly GCA_000404065.3. Lineage (NCBI taxonomy): Eukaryota > Viridiplantae > Streptophyta > Pinopsida > Pinales > Pinaceae > Pinus > Pinus taeda. Next base: position 44,510 of record APFE030611994.1, on the reverse strand, counting down.
GTTATAGTTATCAAGACTCTAGCAATGGTCGGGAGAATCTTCCAGATTGGGAATGACTATGGTTGGATTTGATGCAGGATGAGATCAGGAGGAACACCAGGGATGGCTCTTCATCAAACACTAATGATAAAGAGAATTGCGCCTTAGCGATTAAGGTGAGGAAGGGGAAAGGTAAAAATTCCCATTCCAAATTAGATTCTTATCATGGAGGTAAGAAGAAGGACATGACGAAAGTCAAATGCTTTCATTGTCACAATATGGGACACTTTGCTACAAATTGTCCACTGAAGAAGTCCAAGGAGAAGTCCGCATGAGGAGCGACAGGTGAGGATTTGGCCTCCCAATTCGAATTATACTTTTCCCTCATTGCATGCATGGTCTCTTCAATGATGGGAAGTGTCTGGTACTTAGACAATGAGCTTCATTCCACATGACTAGCGCCAAAGAGTTATTTAGTGAAATGGAGGAGAAAGATCTTAAGAAGCATATCGAGATGGGTGATGACAATAAGTATAGTGTTACTGGTGTAGGCACTATTACTTTTCAGAGGGAGCATGCAACTCCACTCACCTTGAAGAATGTTATGCATGTACCCGAACTGACGAAGAACTTGGTATATGTTTCCATGCTTGAGGATAGAGGCTATGATGTGATATTTTCGAAAGGAGATAAGGATTCGAGTTTAGAATCTCTATAAGATAGAGGTAGAGGATTGTGTTGCTTTGAGTTTAAAAGTGGAAAAGTTGTTGATCCGATACATATCCAAGGGTCAAGTAAAGAATATAGGGATTCGAGTTTAGAATATTTATAAGATAGAGGTAGAGGATTGTGTTGCCTTGAGTTTAAAAGTGGAAAAGATGTTGAGCCGATACGTCGACAAGTTGTGGCACAGGTGATTGGGCCACTTGCATCATGTGGCTTTGAAGATATTGCATCAAATCCCTACCAGTCTTCTCAAAGGTACACATGAGCAAGTTGATACATACAAGGGCTTTACTTTGGGAAAATACATCAAGTCTTCCTTTGGAGACAAAGACAGTCGAGCAGAGTCTATTCTGGAAGGATTCCATTCAGATGTGTGTGGACCATTCTCAATAGGATCCACGACCAAACATAGGTATTATGTTATATTTGTTGATGACTATTCTCGTAAATAGTGGGTATTTTTTATGCAGAAAAAAGATCAAACTTTCACAATTTTTTGTGAGTTCAAAGCATTGGTAGAGAAAGAGTCTAGTAAGAAGGTTAAAGCTTTACGAAGTGATAATAGTGGTGAGTAAGTATCAATGATTTTAATAACTTATTTACAATGAAAGGGATTAAACGAGAGTTGACGGCACCCCATAACCCTCAATAGAATGGGGTTGCTGAGAGGAAGAACAAGAACATAGTAGGGGCATCAAGGGTGATGTTGCATGATCAGGGCCTACCACTACACTTGTATGCTAAGGCATGCAACAAAACAGTTGATGTTCAGAACCATAGCCCACATCAAATACTTGATATGAAGACACCAGAGGAGGCTTATTCATGTAAGAGGCAAGATGTTGGTCACTTCAGGATTTTTGGGTCATCAGTTTATTTCCATCTAATCAAATATGAATGAAAGAAGGTTGAGCCAAAAAAAGAGTTGGGGATCTTTGTGGGGTACACTAATACACCCCAAAACTATCAAGTGTACATGCTAACCAGTCAGATGATAGTGGTTCAAAGGGATATCAGGTTCAACGAGGTGAAGGCCATATGAGTATCCCTTAAGAGGGAGCTTGAGCTACATGCGAATGAGAATATTTTAGCTCCTAAGGTTGAGGGGCCTTAGATTGATGTGGAGCAGCCACATGCAGAGGTTCAGAAGTGGAGACATCCACTCAGGTAGAGTCTTCCAGATAGGGAAGAAAGCGCACTAGAGAGGCTGACAGATTGTTGGATGATGCGTAAGAGAATGTGGGAGCACCATCTTCTCAACGGAGATAGAGGAGGTCACCTGAGAGGTACACTAGATACATGGCACTTATGGGTGCATGTGTTTTGATAGAGCCATCTTCCTTTTTAGGAAGCAGTGCAACATCTAGTTTGGGTTGATAGGATGGTAGAGGAGTATGACTCCATAGTTCAAAACAATGTTTGGGATGTGGTCCCGAGACCGGAGGACAAGTCAGTTGTGACCTCTCATTGGATTTACAATGTAAAGCAAGCTACAAATTGTAGTGTGGAGAAGCAGAAGGCCAGAATTGTGGCCCGTGGCTTTTCACAGGTAGAGGGGATTGACTATGATGAGACATTTTATCTTGTTGCAAGGTACTCGTCAATCACATCTATTTTGGCACTATCAGCACAGATGGGTTGGAATATCCATCAGATGGATATGAATATTGCCTTCCTCATTGGCATGATTGAGGAAGAGGTGTGCATAGAGCAACTCGAAAGTTTTGGAACCTTGGACCATGAGTCGCATGTGTGCCAACTCAAGAGAACGTTGTATGGGCTAAAGAAAGCACCCTGTGCTTGGTACACTAGGATAGATAACTACTTCATTGGGTTGGGCTTCACGAAGAGTGAAGCAGATGTGAACCTGTATCACATAGTGGTGGAAGGTAAGATGTTGATCATTGTACTTTATGTAGATGATCTCATACTGACAGGTGATGAGAATCTCATCAAATATTTTCAAGGAGGACCTTGCAAGGGAGTTTGATATGAAGGACATGGGGCTCATACATTACTTTGTTAGCATGGATGTATGGCAAGGAGGTGGGGAGTTGTTTGTATCTCAAGGAAAGTATGCCAATGAGATACACAGAAGATTCCACATGGAGAGTAGTAAACCCATGAAGACTCATCTAGCTGGTAACTAGAGGAAGGAGGATGATGTTGAAAAATGTGCAACAAGAAATGCTAAATTTAGAATGTGCTAAAAATAGACCTCATAAAAATAGCATGTCTAAAAATAGCAGTTTGGCCAGTGAGGTCATTGGCCACATTGGGTGAGAGGTGAAACTGCTAAAAATAAAAAGTTCTAAAAATAGCATTCTGGGTCCCTTCCTATTTTTAGCAATCCCTCGTCTATCTATAGGAAGTAAAAATATTTTTGGTCTTACCAATAGTTTGGAATATTAATTAATTAATTCTCCATGAGTTAATTAGTTAAGGAAAAGCAAACTTGAAGTCTTTGTGAACATGCAACTATTTCTCCACTGATTGAGGAATTTATCCTTAATTTCTTCCACTAATTGAGGGAATAAGTATGAGTTCTATAATGAGAGAATCAGTTGACTTAGTCTAACTAGTCAAGTCCAGTTAGATTATTTTAACAAGTTGTTAAAATAATAAATTATAGTTTGTTAATGCTTGCATGCATGTGACAACTATTATTTTAGATAACTGAGGATTCACTCAGGGATAACTATTGCATGTCAGTTCTGTCAGAGACCCGGTTGAGATCAGATGTGGGACAATGTACTATCAGATGCTTAACTATTTCTAGTAAGTAGTTTTTGCATGGTTGAGGAACTAGTGTTCTCAAGGAATACGTAGTTGGACCATTGATTGTTTTTGGTATGTTGGAATTAATAGCATATGCTTTTGCTATTATTTCCTAAGCAAACTAAGTAAGGAACATAGGGAAAGCCTATATAAATAGGGCTTGGGTGGTTCATGAGACATATCTTCATATCTTCATAGTTCGTTCTGAACTGAATAGCTTGAAAGCTAATTCCTTTTGTATTGTGAAGAGGATTTCCACTTGATTGATAATACATGGTTGGGGTTTTATGCTGGTGCTTTCCACTGGATATATCTTGTGTTATGTGTGATTATTTCTCTTGATCAGTTATGCATGTTTCTACTTGATGTTTCTCATGAATTCGATTATGCTTCTGCTTAATGTTTTTGTCATGCGGAAAGAGTTATGTTTGCGGACAAACCTAACCTCCCTAGGAGTCTAAGACTCTCTAGTGACAAACAAACCAAACAAGAACAATCCTTCTCTAAACACACATTATTCTATGAGAGATCAAGTTTTTTCCGATCTTACCTTAGGTCCAACGCTTGTTGTAGCAGTCCAGCCTTGCTGATCCAGATGAGCTCCTCCTTCACTTTAAGACCTGCATACACTAACAAAGCAAACGATTACATAACACCTGAATATTTCATAAAACAAAGCATATTCATCACATAGACCAAGGAGTACATGAAATAATTCATTAACAACAAATCATTGAGAAGAATGGACTTATTTGTATTAAGGAAACAAAAAGGGAACCATTACAACCTGAGCCTTGGTGTTGTGCAAGCTCCTCCCAGGGTCCAGCAAGAGATTTCCTCTACTTTGACAAGCTCACCCACTCCCACTATGGCAACAAGGAAGGATAGTGATCTCTCCTCACAAGTCAACAATGGAAGTCCTAATTCCAGCAGCATTTACCCTTTAGAATGTTCAGCTTTCAACCTCCCCTCCTTTGGCCCAAGGACTGTATTTATAGTATTCTAGAGGAAGTTATTCAGTTCCAACATCAATGGGATACTCCCTCTTTTGGATGGGGTAGCTCCTCTCTTGATGGGATAAGTTCCTCTATCATAGGGGTGCATGAACCATCTGGAGGCGCTCAATACACGTCAAACACTCTTCTAGAAGGCTCTAGAAGTGACCACAAGTAACTTTTTAGAGATGAAACTCGCGCCTTTTGACCTTTACAGGGGTACGCACCCAACCTTTAGCTTACAGAGCGTACAAGTACGCAGGTACAGTGTGTTTTGAGTGCGTCCACGCAGGCAAGGTAGAGAGAACTTGCGTACCCAGAGATAAACATGTTTTAAAGTGACTTTCTCTCTTTTTGAAGTTTGACATGAAGAGCAAAGGTTCCATTGTTGACAAGGAGGACAAAATGGCTATTTAACTGCAGATAGCCATGGTGACAAATTTCAGTGTAACACCCCAGTTGATGTGGACACATGTGTGAGGAAGGGTGATGGGATGGAACCACTACCATCCAATCCCTTCAGTGTTAATGATTGCACATTTTTAATGTCGTTCCATACCTAATAATGTGCAACACTTAATTGTGCAATCTTACAATATTAATTAGAATTCTATCATGGATTTCAACTTTTTGTTTGGATCTTCGTTGTACTTACCATTTTTGTCTACCTACATGAGAAGTTCCTTGACTGGTGACCTGTTATTTCTACCTTTTTGATAAGGTTCAGCCCTGGTCCTCACATCATGCCCACCCCTTTCCCTGCCATCAGCATTGATATCTTTGGAGCTCTCACTTGTATAGTGGCTAGGCCATGATCTTAGCCCTCCATCGATCTCAAGTCCTCTCCATTCTCAAAACTTAATTTTGTGACTTTTAAACATTGGAACTAATGATGGGACCCCCTATTATGTACAACACAAGGCCCATCTAACCTTTCTTAGGCACGTTAGACCTCTCCTTTTGCACTTAATGATGTTTTTTTAGCTTAAATAAGTTCTTAGGAAGGCTAGAGATATTTATCATACATTGTGTGCCTATTGTGTTTATGATGTAGGATGTTGAGGAGATATAGTACAAAATAATGAGGATACTCAATCAAAGAAGTTTATGGGACATGTTCCTTACTGCAAGATGACTAAACTCAATTGGCTTCAAGAACTTATTACTCCTCCTCGTAGTTGCAAGGTCACTTAGGGAACAAGATACTATTTTTTAGGGATTTTGGAGGGAAAGAAGTCCTACTTTAAAGGAATCTACTCTCAACCATTTTTTTATAAATAGAAGGCTTGAGTAGCCCATTAAGAGTCAAAATTTTCAAGTACAAAGCCAACAATAGTCAAGTTACTAGAGGCATTGGTTTAGAAGTTCGAATGCTGCGACTTTTCATGTATAAGTACATTTTCTAATCAATTAAAGGAATATTCAGTTCTTATACTATTATATCTTTAGACATCGAAGCCTCCTTGGGTTAGGTCCCACTCCAAGTGCTCAAGACCACTCTTTGTACTCTTATCTTTTATGCATTAGTTCAGATGGTTATTTATGCAATTTCATTTCTAAACATTGTTTTTTGCAGGGTTAATGAGTTTGCTTGGTTACAAGTCTTCTTATGCATAATATTTTGGTAGACCTAGCAGATTTTTTTTTATGAAATTGGAATTTATTGTCAGAAATTGGTTTACTTTAGTTGTTGCTCATTACTTATGCACGTTATCATTGCACAATTTCCTATTTTTCAAAGCTACAATTTCCCCTTTACGAAATAAAATTTTCTATCACTATAATAAGGACATGGGAACGATTTTTTGACCATCCTTTAGCCTCCCCTTAGCTCATACTTCCTTCAAACCACATATATAGTGCATTTTTATAGTCACTGGACTATCTATTGTAGAAAAATAGGGACTCATGTAGCAACTCGTGTTTTGCATCCAAAACTCATCTAAATTTGAATCAAATGTATGTTTAGCCTTCCTTGATGTGTTACTACATCCCCAAGACCTTGAGGATGGAATTTGGAAGCTAAGAGAACCTATAGATTACTTGACCTAGTTGTTGTAGAAAAATAAACTTATTTTTTTCTTTTTTTCTTTTTTCTTTTTTCTGTCAAATTAGGGTTTGATGCTTTTATGCTTTATTTTAGTTGAAAGTTTGTTTCCAATGCAAGTAGAGTCCCCCTTATTTTATTTAAGCATGATTGAATTGGTTTACTTCATTTTCTTAAATATAGCATAGATTTTCTTATTGTCTTTCTATTTCCTACAATTATGAATATTTCTTATAGCATAAACAACAGAAGGGTCATTGTGTAACTCAATTTCCCCTTAGTTGTTTTTCACTTTCATAAAATAAACAAAAGAAGAAGACAATACATGTTTCACACATACCCTTCTTAATTTTGCACGAACCCCATGTTGATAACTAAAGTTGATACCCTTGGGAGTTGCAACATTCTTATTACAATACTAAGGGCCATCACATTTTGGTGTCATTATCGAGGATTTGTCCAAGTATGCATTGTATTATTTCCTAGTTGATATCTTATTTCCCTAATTTCATTTTCTAAAAAGAACAATAAAAACATGCCTTAGGTATTTTTCATTTTAAAAATGGAAAAAATACATTGCATGAGAATTCTCATTCAAAACATAGAAAAGTAAAAACACAAAAAAAAAACTTTATGCCTCAAAGAATTAGGGATAACACGGGAAATATTTTACAAAAAAACCCTACTTCCACAGGCAGTCAACCTTATTTTTCTAACTATGATCCTCCTACTATGGCCATATAGGACATTGAGGCTTTTTAGGTGAGAAAGTGAGGATTTATAAGGAGCTTGTAGAAGGACAAGGACCTTCACAACCCACTAAAACCATGGCTAGAAATAAGGAAACTTGAAGTTTTTCTTATTACGGAAATAAATGGATAATCCAAATTGAAAAATATTAGTCCATCTGCTCTCTTACAATTTTATGGTTTGGCTATTGAAGACCTTGACATTTCTATGTTTCATTTTTCTCTAGTTTGTGGGACATATGATTACATAACAAATGAGTGGAAGCTCAAATTGTTCCCTTCTACTCTCAAGGATGTAGCCCTTGATTGGTTCATAAGCCTACAATGGGGTAGCATCACTTCATGGGGACAAATGCATCAAGCCTTCAAAACTAATTATCGAGACTATTGAAACGCAAGAGATGCAAGGGATGATATATTTAGAATGACCCAAGGAGTATATGAATCCCTAGAATATTTTGAGGAAAGATTTCAATTAAGTTATATAAGAGCCCACAAATTCACTCTAGATCTAGATTCCTTGAAAGTGGTCTTGCTATGAGGATTCAAAGAAGAATTAATGGAGACACTCAACATGCTAGTCGATGGAAATATTTATTAGCTTAGCTATGATGAAATCAAAATAGTATTTAAAAATCATTCTAGAGCTAGTGCTAGAAAATGAGGTAGAACATACAAGGGTTTGGTAAGAATATCTTCATCCACCATAATTACTAATAATGAGATATAAGGTATGCTAGGGTACCTAAAAAAAAATATCTTACACACCTTTTCTATGAATGGATACACTATAGATCAAGAGAAAACAAGAAGAAGCAAAAAGGGAACTAGTTATATTTTTCCCTTGATGCACCAAAAGACATCCTAGGAATGAATGTCCCTTAGATTCCATCGAAAATTTTTCTATATGTGAAGAGAATCACTCCATTGAAAAATTCCCATCTTTGCTAGGTTTGAAAGTTGGGTGCCAAGGAGAAGAACGGAGCATGGATAAGATTTTCTCTGTCAATAAGAAAAGGCCACAAGGCCCTAGACAATATCAATAAGGTATGAGTTACCTCTCTTCTTTCAATACAAATTATAATGCACATTTTCAACCTTGGTATCCACTAAGCACTTCACCCTAGTCTATGCCTACTCCATGGCGTTATCCTCCCCAAAACTCCATTCCTCCTTTTCAACAATATTTCCACCAACATCATCAATGGGGTAATCAATCTTGAGAATGGAGGCCTCAGACATCCCAACCACCTACTGTAATGCCTCCTCCTACTCAACCATAACTACCCCAAAATAATCCTCCAAAACAACCTTAGATGTCTACTCAACCAAACATGAACCCTAACAACAAGAAGGCTCAACCAGTCTACAATGGAGAAGCCTCTTATCCAACTTATGTTGTGGAAATTCAAGAGATCAACCTTAGGTCCACGAAGGTACTTTTGGATTCTCTCCCACATTATCCAATAGAATATATAGAAGAATATAAGGAAGATACTACACCTCAATTCAAGAAACCTCCCTATCCTAAAAGGTTAACCAGTCATAAAGCAGACACCCTAGAAGAAGTTGAACTTCTGGGAGAATTGAAAAATACATGTGTTAAGGCTCCCCTCCTATAGGACATCAAGGATGTTCCCATATACAATAATTTCATTAAATAGGAATTTTTTAGAAGGCCAAGGAGGAGAAAAAGAGATACCCCTACTATTAATGTCACAGGACAACTAGCTAATATTATTCTTAGGAAGGTCATCATCCCAAAGTCTTTACATCCTAGAAGGATGGTAGTGGATGTCCACATCAATGATATTGTAGTTCCTAACAATTTCATTGACTTGGTTGCTGCAATAAATGTCATGAACAAGCATACTATACTTAAGCTCAATATCCAATAATCCCTAAGGAAGACCACCAAATTGCTACAACTTGATGATAAATCCACAGTATCACCTAAAGACATCATTGAGGATGTCATGGTATCTATTTATTCTTGGGAATATCCTATAGATTTCCTTTTCCTTCATCCCAAAACCGAGTTTAATGGATACCCTCTTATCTTAGGAAGACCTTGGTTGGCCATTGTTATGCCTATATAAGCTGTATGGATTGAACTGTGACAATCACCAATGGGCAGTCTAAAGAACTTGTATTATATCCCCCTGATAAACCCCTCATTGAGCATGATTTTCCTATATTCATAGAGGAAGAAGAAGAATATGACCTTTATTTATCATCACCCTGCCATTTATGTACATTGTAAACCACCATTGGTAGCATACAATTAGATGAAAAAAAAATTGATTGACAAATTTTTGCAAAATAAATACCTTGTTTCCATGAATATTAATGGCTTCAAAGATGAATGTGTAGGACAAACTAGTTTTTCTCAAGATATATCATGGGAAGATAATGATGATTGTTGATTCTAATAAAAATAATGTAAAAACCATAGGAATCATTGCTCTAAAACTTTTAAAATCTTTCATCTGATCAGTAGGATATATTGCTCTTTGTTTTAAGGCAAAATATTGATGCCTTTGCATGGGATTACAAGGAAATCAAGGGAGTCCATACTTTTATGTTCACTCATCATATATACATCAAATAACACCAAAAAAAAAAATTCCAACCACAAAGGAAAATGGGCCCTATGTTGGGTTGTGTTATATTAGGTGGGTAGACCTACTTATGGTTTTGTGCATGGATTTCACACATGGTTTTGGGCATGATAATTTTCTACCCATGGTATTTTGTAGATCCAGTCAAGGGAACTATGGTTATGTTCTAATCCAAGGTTAATGGGTTGGGGTTTATGGATGCTTCGACATGTATATATATGTATTGTAACATTGAAAGGAACATTAAAAAATTAATCTGGTAGTCTCAGTTTTGGGATGCAAGGGAAAATATTTGTGTATATATGTTTTATGTTTTATGCTCTCACCATTGTTTATTTTATACTTTTAGAATTCGTATGAGGTAATTTTTGTACAGGGTCAAAACCTACATTTGGTATTAGAGTTTTTTTGGCTTCAAGGTGACACCTTTGCTGCTGAGAGTTTTTTTCTCGAGCCTGTGGTAGACCATGTTCAGTGGGAAATCTGCAGGATCGATTCTTGTGGTGAAAGAAGATGGCGAGCAATGGAAAGATAGAGATCACAAAATTTAATGGTCAGAGTTTTGAGTTGTGGAAACTCAAGATGGAGGATATGCTGGTGGATAAAGATCAGTGTATCGCAGTAGACCCGAGTATTAAACCAACAACAATGTCAGCTGAAGACTAGGTGAAGTTGGATCGGAAGGAAAAGAGCACAATATGATTGTGTGTCTCAGATTTAATATTGTTGAATGTATTAGGGGAAGCTTCGGTGAAGGCTTTGTGTGACAAGTTAGGGACTTTTCACCAATCTAAGTCTCTAGTGAATAAAATTTTCCTACGAAAAAAGTTGTATAACTTGAGGATGAAAGATGGAGACTCGATCACAGAGAATATGAATGCATTTAATACTATGGTAAGCTAGTTATTATATGTTGATATTAAAATTTCATATGAAGATAATTGCATCAGTTTGTTGTGTTCTCTACCAAATTTGTGGGATAGTCGAGTTGTTACAATAGGTAGAAATGTAACTACCTTACAGTTTGATCAGATAGTCTCATCCTTGCTAATGGAGAAGATGAGATGGAAAAATATGGATGGATAGAATTGTGATGCCTTGTTTGTGAGGAAGGTCCCAGAACAAAAATAAAAATAAGTCCTCAAGTGGGAGATCTAAATCAAGAGGGAGATATAAATCTCTAGGAAAACCTATAAAGGTGTGATGGAAATGCGGAAAGGAAGGGCACTTCAAAAGGAACTATAAATCTAAAGCTCCTGAGAAAGGAAATGGAGTTGATGATGCTCCTTCTGGAGAGGCAAAAACCACCTCAAATGAAGGTGGGGATGTGTACTTGGCTTCTTCTTCAAGTACACATGTAGATCATGAGGCATGGTTGATTGACTCAGGTGCATCCTTTCACTTCACTCCCCATAGAGAGTGGTTCTACGAGTATGAGAAATATGATGGTAGTGATGTATTATTAGGGAATGACAGGAATTATAGAATCATTGGTCGGGGAAAAGTAAATTTGAAGTTTCAAGGTGGAAGGGTTAGAACACTTCCAGGTGTTTTGCATATTCCTACATTCGCCAAAAATCTTATTTCTATAAGCAAGCTGGATGATGCAGGTGTAAAAACATTGTTCGAGAAAGATACCTGCAAGATGGTTCGGGGAGCACTGGTATTGATGCGGGGAGTTCGGATTGGAACTTTGTACAAGCTTCAAGGTAGCACTGTTATTGATGGGTGCAATAATTCTATGGTTCTTGAAAGTGGATCAGAAAATCTAGTGGTCTCTGGAGAAAAGACCATGCTATGGCATCAAAGGCTTGGACATATTGGAGAGAAGGGCCATTGAATACTTCATGTAATGGTATGGTAGAAGGTATGTCTAATAGCTCTTTGGATTTTGATTTCTATGAAAATTTTGTATATGGGAAGCAAAATCGGGTGAGTTTCCCCTTTAGTGGTAAGAGGGAAAAACAAATATTTGAGCTTGTGAACAAGGATATGTTTGGACCTGTGTCAGTTCCATCACTGGGAAATTTTGTGTACTATGTATCATTTATAGATGAATTCTCAAGGAATACATGGATATATTTCCTCAAGAAGGAACCTAAAGTCTTTGACAGGTTAAAATATTTTAAGGCTTTGGTGGAAAACCAGATAGAGAAGAAAATAGAGGTGTTGAGGACAGATAATGGTGGAGCATTTTGCAAGAAGGAATTTGAAGAGTTCTATAATAAGTGTGGTATAGCATGGAAAAAGACTACTCCATACACACCTAAGAAAAATGGAGTTTCAAAAAGAATGAACAAGATGTTGATGGAAAGGACAAGAAGCATGTTCAGTGGTGTTAGGTTAGAACAAGAATTCTGGGTAGAGGTGGTGGAGACTACATGTTACCTAGTCAACAGATCACTTTCATTAGCGTTGGAGGATAAGACTTCACAAGAGGTATGGTTTGATAAGAAACCTTCTCTTTCACATCTGAGGGTATTTGGATGTGATGCATATGTACATGTTGCAAAGGAGAAAAAAAATAAGAAACCTTCTCTTTCACATCTGAGGGTATTTGGATGTGATGCATATGTAAATGTTCCAAAGTAGAAAAGAACAAATTCGGATAGTAAATATGAAAAGTGCATGGTTATTGGGTATAAGGTTGGCTTAAAAGGTTATAAGCTTTGGAACCTAGAAAAAAGGAAGGTTGTGTACAACAGAGATGAGGTGTTTAGAGAGGTGAAAGATGTTATTAAACATGATTTCCTACCAAAGGAACCTGAGAAGATAGAGTTTCAGCTAAAGGAGGAAGAATCAGACTCTACAGCATAAGATGAATCAGAAGATGAAGAGCCACAAACTCTGGCTGTGAGAAGATTAGTTCAAATTTTTCTTTATCTATTACTGATGATGATCCCAAAACTGTGAAGTAAGCAGTAGATTCATAGGATCAAAAACTCTGGAAAGAGGCCATGGTTGATGAAATGGCATCTTTGCACAAAAATGAGGCTTGGGATCTAGTGGAGTTGTGGGTTGGAAGGAAACCCATTAGTATCAAATGGGTGTTTAAGAAGAAGATGAATGCAGAAGGAAAGGTGGAGAAATACAAAGCTCGGTTGGTAGCAAAAGGTTATTCCTAAGTGTCGGGAATTGATTTTGGTGATATTTTTTATCCTGTTGCAAAGGTAGCTTCTATTAGATTACTTTTATTTTTTGTTGCTACTTTTGATTTTGAGGTAGAATAGATGGATGTGAAGACAACATTTCTTCACGGGGATCTAGAAGAAAAGATCTACATGAAACAACCTGAAGGCTTTGTGGTGAAGGGTAAGAAAGAACTAGTATGCAAGTTAAAAAGTCTCTGTATGGGTTAAAACAGTCACCAAGCATGTGGTATCAGAAATTTGATACATTTGTACTGGGACTTGGCTTCACTAAAAGCAAAGCAAATCATTGTGTGTATTTTAAATTAATTGGTGACTGTGTTATTTATCTAGTCTTGTATGTGGATGATATGTTTCTAGTTGGAAATGACAAAGAAATTATCCAGGATTTGAAGACCCAATTGTCCTCCAAATTCAGCATGAAAGATCTTGGTGCTGCAAAATATATTTTGGGCATGGAAATTAAACGAGACGAAGTATTTTGAGATAATACTACAGAGGTTTAATATGAAGTATAATAAATTGGTGAAGGTCCTATTCATGTAGGTGTAAAGTTATCTGTTGAACAGTGTCCCAAGACACAATAAGAGGAAGAGGACATGTCCAATAAGTGCAGTAAGTAGCTTGATGTATGCAATGGTCTATACTAGACCAAAGATTGCACATGCAATGGGAGTATTGATCAGGTTTATGTCAAAACCAGGGAAGGAGCATTAGACACCTCCCTACACACTCAGCTGCAAGGGTCCACACACTCAATTGCAGACTCTACTAGGCCTCTGCACACTTAGCTGTAGAGCCTCTTTGTACTACTACAACCCAAATCACTTAGACTCTTACTCTATGTTCGAACCATTTGTATTCATCTCTTTTTATCTCTAATTATCTATCCTTACAACTTAGAGCCTCACTCTATTTATACAATCCCATGGTCCGCAGACCATGTGTAGGCCAACATGACATTACATTACATTACAATTCTTAGGGAGGACAACCCTATGACTTAATATATATTTCACACTTCGTGCCCGCAATTCGTGGAGTCTTACCACATATTTGACCAAAACTTGGGCTTTGAGCCCCAAAACATGTTGTGGGGGGATTCCATGCCCAACAGTGAAGCGGGTTTTTAGGTATTTGTGTGGCACTAGTGATTATGGTTTTTGCTACCAAGGAAGACCAGGATTGGATAGAGTTTTTGACATCCATGTCTTTGTTGATGCATATTGGGTTGGAGATCTGGATCAGAGGATCTACAATTGGGTATGTGTTTAACCTATTTGTAGGTGTAGTCAGTTGGATGAGTAAGAGACAGTCTGTAGTGGCAATTTCAACTACAAGGGCAGAATACATGGAAGCCACTCATGCAAGCAAGGAAGCAGTTTGGTTGCATAGATTGTGTTCAAGTATGGGGTTAGCGCAGCAAGCTATAAAGGATAGACTGTGACAGCCAAAGTGCAATTTTATTGGCAAAGAGCCCTTCTTATCATTCAAATACAAAGCACATTGATGTTCAGTATCACTTTGTGAGGGATATGGTTGAGGACAAAAAGGTGTTGTTGGTAAAGGTGGACACTTTGAAGAATACTGCAGATGCATTGACCAAGTATACAAGCAATGAGAAGTTCTCTTGGTGTAGAGAAACAATGGGCATTGCAGGGCTATATCAATAACTAAGCTCTCTTGTGGCCCCCTGTGGAAATAAAACAACAAGTGGGAGAATGTTGGGTTGTGTTATATTCTTTCCATGACTACCCTATAATAGGTGGGAGGACCTATATATGGTTTTGTAAATGCATTTCACACATGGTTTTGGGCATGATGGTTTTCTATCCATGGTATTTTGTAGATTTGGTCAAGGGAACTACGGTTGTTTTCTAATCCAACGTTAATGGATTGGGATTTTTGGATGATTCAACATGTATATATATGTATTGTAACATTGAAAGGAACATAATGAAAAATCAATCTAGTAGTCCCAATTTTGGGATCCAGGACAAAATATTTGTGTATATATGTTTTATGTTTTATGCTCTCGCCATTGTTTATTTTTTATTTTTAGAATTTGTATGCAAGTAATTTCTGTACAGGGTTAAAACCTATACCCTGCACTAAAAAACATTATAAAGGAGAATTGCATAAATTTTTAGATGTAGGATTCATCTACCTAATTTAGTGAATAAGTATCTCACTTAGTTATTGTACCTAAAAAGAGTGGAAAATGAATAATCTATGTTGATTATATAAAACTCAATAAAACCACCAAAAAGGACAATTTCCCTTTCCCTTTATTGACCAAGTTTTGGATGTTCTTGTAGGAGAAATGTTCTTTCTTCTAGATGCATTCAACATGTATAATCAGATCTAGATTAGGATTAAACCACTTGCACATGCCCATGGGGAACATTTGCTTATAAAGTTCCTCTATTTGGCCTGTGTAATGCCCCCAATACCTTCCAAAGGGTTGTATAGAGTATTTTCTTTGACCTTGTACATGATTAAGTGGAAATCTATATGGATTATTTTACACCCTAGGGGGGATAGTTTTCAATAAGATCTCTCCAACTTATGCAGAGTTTTATAGAGATTCATAGAGATGAATTTCTCCTTAAGACCTGAATAGTTCCTATTTTTTGTGAATGGTGGGATTGTTTTAGGGCATTTTATCTCCAAAAAAGGAATTCAAGCATATCCTAAAAAGAGGGCCATCATTAAAAGGGTTTTTGTTCCTAGAAAAAAAGGTGTTAGGAGTTTTCTAGGTATTCTAGATAGAAAACTCGTCAAGGATTTTAGCAAGATTTCTTCACCTTTATTTTCTTTTCTAGCAAAAGATTCATAGTTTTGTTGGATAGATATATGCTAAAAGGAATTGAGGAAATCGAATAGACATGACAAGTTGTCCTTATGAAATGACAACTCGGATTATGGAATTAGTGGCTTTTGGCGATCATGGATGGGTAAAGTTAGGTTGAGGCTGCTGATATGAGGTCTTCCTGCACTATTGAAACTCTTACAATATACACATAATTGTTGGCGTTTACCCATAAATCATATCAAAACAAGAGAGGTTTACCTCAACATAGGAAAGTAGAATTTCATCATTTATTTTCCTAGTTCATGCATGGAAATTCTTGCAGCCTATTGTGAAAACACCATGAAATCTAATACAAAGCTAAAGATATTAGAAATGAACATTGCAACCTATCTTTGAAAATTGAAAGATGCTGACCTAGTTAGCAGAAAAACCCTACGTTTCATAAGAAACCATAAATATGTCTTTTTGGGTTGAATGAGGGTTTTTCCTCAAACCATGGTCCCTGAAGGGAGGAATGAGGCAAGATCCACCTGCTATTAGCCTTTTTGGTATTTCTTTATCTCTCTAAAGCCATTGTTAAAGCTATGCACAAATGGAAGCAAAAAATACTTGTAATGTAACAATGCCAAAATCAACTCAACAAGTAATCTATGAAATAACCTAATCATACAAGTACAGTAAGAGGAACCTCTACTGCTAGGGTTGGACCCTAACCCAAGAGCTTCATACATCTGAGTCAACTTAGTGTTGGATCAAGGGAATTCTCATTTTCATTAACATATAAAAAAAAATACATAATAGTGCTTTGTCACAATCCTTCAACTCAAAAATGCTTAGTTATCTTGCATAAAAAATTCGAATCCTAATGAGGCTCTAGGCCTCCTTATTTATACAATTGAAGTTTACAACAACTTCCTTAAATCTAGGGAAGCTTGGCTCCCAATCTCAAGATAAACTAGTTCTTAACTATCACTGGCTCGACTGCCAATGATCCTCATGACTCGACTACCTGCAACTCCAAGCTAGTGTGATTTGATTGAGGGATCTTTTTGAATGAGTGAGGATTTAATGAGGAATATCCATCTCCTATAATCTCTCCTTCTTGTCGCATTCGAGTTCTTGCACCTTAATTAGCTACAATTTGCCATAATTTTCTCCCAAAAACCTACAATCAATGCACATTAGACCTCTAGACATAACATCTTACTTTTACTCATCTCATTAAGCAAAATATAATTAAAACATGTAAGGAATTATGAGAAGAGTTTATTTTAGTAATATTGGAGGTGTATTAAGGTCCATATATTTTACTTTATGATGAGCCTCATCATCACCCCTTACTAAAAGTGTTTCTCATCCTCTGAGCAACTCAATCTATGTCCATTTCCTTCATTGCTCTAGTGGCTTCCTTGAAATCCCATGCTTTTGTTGTAGTCTCTTCTTCCTGTGAATAAAATCTTTCCTTCCTCTCTATCTCTTCCTGTTGATTTCTTTCTTCTTCTTCTTTTCTTCCTTCCAACATTCCCAAAATCAATGGTGTACTGAGCCTCAAGCCAATATAATTAACTTTGAGTCTTTGTAGTGCCTTCTTATACATTGGGGTTCTATTTTGTGCCTCTCTCATTCTATTAGGAGAATGATATTCTCTAATTTTTAGGTTGTATGGCAAGGTGTTCCATCTCCTTTAGCAGGCTTTCTAGCTGTCATCTCCTAGAAATTTGAACATGTCTTCAAATTGTGACTCCCTGTTCTTGTAGAACAAGGTACCTTGGTGCAAGCTTGTGATCATTTGCAATGAGGTTGTGGGTGCTTATGACAACCATTGTGTGAGATTGTTCTGCTCTAATCCTAAGGGGTTTTGTCTCTTCTTTTGCCATTACCTTTTTCATCTCTTTAGCTCTTGCCTCCTCATGATTCATCTATGATGGCAAGGCCATCAGTTTTGTCAGTGTCAGTATATGCATACTTCCATTAGGGATCAATTCTTCTCTTTGCATTTTCATTTTAGGTGTCTCATGCTGAATTTTTAATCATTCCATTAGGTCATGTTAAAATGGTCCACTGATGGTTGTCTTCTTATCTGAAAATCAAATATTCCCTCATGAGGTACATTTGCTGACCCATCTCCATGTTGTATTCAGTTGATATTTCAAATATATTACTTTATATGTCAAGGCAGTTGTCTTTCCATTAGGCTTTAGGGTTCATGTCCAAGGTATTTCCATTAGGTCTTAGGGTTCATTTTCAAGGTCAAAAGTATGATTTCAAGTGTAAATAAAGGGTAGAAAAGGTATGAGGATGACCAATAAACATAAATTAATTGTCAATAAGTCATAATGATTGTATAAAGATCTTTTGTCACTAATGTAATTTTCATCTCAAAAAAATGTTCTTGAGATGAAAATAGAGTATCTTAGTTTGCTTATATTTTTTGATGTAATTTAAGTCATTATATGTAATAATTGTTCCCAATACTTCCCAAGCATGTCTCCTCACTGCAAGAAGTTAGCCATTGAAGAACTCAGCTCAATTAAAGCTACATCCACCTGAAAAGAGACCAAGAAAGAGAAACATTAAATAGAAATTTGACAACAAAATAAAAAGTTCCAAACAAACATTATAAAGTGGGTCCTTTCATGAGAAAAATCAAAATCATCCTCTTTATAAATTTTCAAAGGCATTTTTCAAAGTTCATTAGTTCCTTTGCATTCTAAGTTATCCTTGGCAAAGAGGAGATTGAGTGAAAGAGGAAAAACTAGAAGGGCACACTTGTTGAGGGTGCATTTGATGAGGGCGTTGCACACTGGGAGAAGGTGTTGCGCACCTGTAGGATCAAGGGTGTGTTTTCCAACCCAATCTTGAGTTAAATTTAACAGTGCTGCATCCCTGTAGGGTGAAGGGCGTGCCTGCTAAGAGCACTACGCACTGCGAGAAGGTGTTGCGCGTTTGGCCAAAAGAGCTTGGAAAACCATAGGGGCGCCAAAACATCATTTCCTCCACCTGCTTCAAACCCTAAAGGCTTAAACTCTCTGAATTCAACAAGTAAGTGCCTTGGAATTCCTTTTTCTCCATCAAATAAAGCAAATTGGCACTCTAAAAGTTGAAACCCTAGCGAAACTCCTTTTAATGCTTCCAAAATCATTTCATTAATCAAAATTGCAGTACTTCTCATACTTTGACACCTTCCAATCACCTTCACTATGTTTCACTCCACCTCCTCACTATTTCACTCAGCTTGGCATATATATTAGTTCCTCAAGTTTTTACCTACAAAGCATGGCAAAATAGAGTAGTTCAAAAGAAGGTGAAGGACAGCCTAGGAGGTCAATCAAGAAAGGAGGGAGAATTGTTAGATTTGAACCCACTGATACAACAAAACTTATGGAATCACCACTTGCAGTATCATGTTTCAGGCACATGGGTTGTTTAGAGTTTTGTCAAAAGGTTGAGATGGTGAATTTTCATAAACATTTATCCAAATAGTTCATCCTCAATTTGAAAAACAACCAAGTCACTTTAGCCAGGGTCACATTCACTATATCTTCAGCCATCATATCACAGGCCACTGGAATTCCAAATGCAGGAGAAAAATGGTTCAAGCAGAAAGAGCTGCATCACATTTTTTTTGAGCCATATCTTAAAACAAGGTTCAAAAATGATAAGAAGAGAATTTTCCCTTTCTCTTATCTTTTGGACAAATATGTGCCATTGATGAAGATCATCATGAGGTATTTCACATGTGAGGGCATGTTTCACCAACTATACTCATACCACATTAGGCTTCTCATGCACTTTACCAGGGTAAGAATGCTCAATTTTCCATATTACCTTTTCAGAAGTATTGACAATATGACATATATTGCTCAGAAAAGGGACCCAGCTCATCATATGCATAGTATTTTCCATCATTCTCTTATCAAAATGATAGTCCTCCATCACTTAGATCAACTAGGCATTACTTGGGAGGCCTCCATAGCTAATGAGATATTCAATGAAACACCTACTCAACTAGCTCCCCGCATTCCTCCATCATCCTCCACTCATCCATCTACTTCTTCTCATCCACCACAACATACTTATCACTCATCTTCAACAGGTCATTCTTCACCAGACACCTCCACACCATCTACATCACCATTTCATGTATCCATTCATTCACCCACTAGAGATGATGAGAGTGATGGGGGACATGATGAGCATGATGACAGCGAGGGACATGATGTACACACTGAGCATGGTCATATTAGTATACCACAAAGGAGCAATTTGCAGCCATTTTCTTTCACCTATCAAAGGGGAAAGAGGCAAGTGTTTACCCCACAGAAAGTGGGAGGGGCCTTTCCTTCATCATCAACATTATAGGTTAAAGGGAAGGAGAAAAGGGTACAGGAAGCAGAGGTCAAACAACAGCATGAAGAACATGACATTGAAAAGGAATTTCTCCTTGTGGACACTAGTGATGAGGAGGAAAATAAATCTTCTCAAGCTGCCTTGAGAGCAAAGGATGCCAAAATCAGGGAGCTTGAGGTTAATTTACAAAAAGCCCAATATGTTATCTCCTTCTAGGAGGAAGAGAATAAGCAACTTGGAGTTAAGTAGGAGTTGATGCAAATCAAGTACATCAAGGCAAAGCGGGAAGCTGAGAAAGCCAAATTTCAGCTTGATGAGGCTTATGGAGACTATGGAGAGCCAGATGATGAACAGGGACAAAGAAGAAGGCCAAGAACAAGAGGATTGAAAAAGGCCTTAGAGCTTGAAAGATAAAGGGAGGCAGAATTGGATGAGTAGCTCACTTTAAATGAGCAATTGGTCAAGGAAATAGTTGAAAATAGAGAATCTTGGCTTGAGAAAGTGAATACACACTTGGAGACCCTCTTGGACAAAGCAAATAGATATTTTGAGTTGCAAAGGAAGATGGCTAAGTGTTATGCAAGGAGAAACAAAGTGGCAAGGAGCAAGCTCAAAAGAGCTCATGAGAAAATTAACCAATTGCCCAAGCAAGAGGAGAGGAGGAGACTTGACATGCTTGATAAGGCATCCCTACATGCCTCTAATCTTTGAATAGGCATAAAAACACATTTTTGGGCATGATGGATCATTTTTGAGTTTGTTGTGTTTTTCTGTCCATTTTTTGCACAGTCATGGAAGGCAAACGCGTAGAGCCATGGGCGCTACACTCTTTTTTGCGACATCCAATGAGGAAAAGGTCAGAATGTATGGCTTTCTAGTGATGAGCACATACACCCTATACTTTTTCTAAGGATTTGGAGGAGAACTGGTTGGGAAAAAGGTCAAAAAACACCCAAAAAATGACATTTCTGCCCTCTTTTTGGCCTGGGCATTGCGTACTGAGAAGTGTTGGGAGAATTGATTTTTGACTGGGAAAATGACATCCAAATTCAGAAGTTCAAGTTTTTTTGTAAAGTAGATAGGCAGAGCTTTCCAAAAAGCTATTGTGGGCCTAATTTGGACATCGGGAATGCCTCCAAAAGTGTAGTTGAAGTTGAAGGGTGCACCTAGCATTAGTGCTACATGCCTAGCACTGGTCCTGCGCATTTGACAAATTGTCCAGTTTTTCACTGTTTTGTCCCAGTTTTCATTTTCACCTTGGCAAATCATGAATTTATCCTTATAATTTATCAGTTGAATGTAATTATGATGCTTCTAGAGCTTACTAGGGTAGATTCATCAGGTAAAACAAGTTCATGAGGTGTAATGTATCAGTTTGTTTGGGTTAGGGATGAGTCACTTTGACCACCCTATTTTCTTGTTTGTAGTTTAGATCTTGTTAGAAACAAATCCTATGCTCATGGATTCGACCCCTTGAGCTTAGGATGAGTTTTTTGGGGTCTATATGATGCTTTTCCTCAGTCATTGTATGGGTTGGACTCAACTGGATGCTTTTGCTTTGAGTTGACATCATTTTGTATAAGTTTTAGTAGGAGATTAATGAAAAGTTGCAGCTATTTCTTTGGGATCCATGTTTTATGATGCTCGGTTTAGTTTTCCTTATGTGTTTATGTGTTAAAATGTATTGTTAATTCCATTTCTTCATTTCATGCTCTTTATGTGAATGTATACAAGTCTAAAAGGAAGAATCCATAACTTCTATGTTCTGTTTTGGGTAGACATTTCACAATCTATGTTTTCTACAATTTAGGAAGAATCCATGTTTGCTTGCATGCTCTTTCTAGCTCCTCACCTGTATTGAATCACCTCACTCATCAAACCCTAGAGTGCTGACCCTTGTGCCTACCTTGCCCCATCGAAACCTTGCAATTTTGACCTAATTTCCTTGCCCTAACTGTTTGGCTCCTCCTGATCTAGCAAAACCATTCAGAACCAAATCAAACCTTGTACTACTATACCTAGCCTAATATCATTTTCCTGATCCAGTCATCTTGGCTTAGATTTTTACGGAGAGAGCCCTCTCCTGGCCTAGTAGAGCTAGCTACTTGGCTAAGCGTAGTTTTTGGTTACCCTGGCATTGCCTTCCTTCAGGCCGAGGTCCAATCCAGGTGATAACAAATTGTAAGTCCCCTAGCTTGGGATTTGGGTCCCACACATTTAAATCTGTCAAGGCCAAATTGTGTAGGTAAGACTTAGATATTTTTTCTCTATATTCCAAGGTGCTTTGATCAAAGAGATCAATGACTTGTCTATAGTCTTAGAAGGGCATAGTTCCTCTTTGTGCAAGGGTCTTTATTTGGAATTATAGCCATTGTTCCTTGAGGTACAAGGCATAAGAATTCGTTGGCATCCTACACTAGATTGCCTCCATGGAAAAACTATCCATAGTTTACAATTGACTTTCCCTTTCTTGTAATTGCCTCCTTAGCCATGTGTTCTCAGCCTCTAACTGATATTTCATCATTTCTTCTTTGTCCCTTGTGTTTCTTAGTTCTCTTCCCATCTCCTGCAATTTCTCCTTTTTTTTCAAATGGAAATATGGAAGGTATAGCTCCTACCTCACTTTGCTACATTCTAGTGAGGATAACCCTTGATTTCACCTCCCTTAGCGCCCACTGACATCTCTGTAGGTTCATTATTCTATATCCTATAGGTTTCCTACGTTGTAGATGCTAACTATATCCTGTAGATGCTGCTTCAGGGAGGACAAGAGCAACCTCTTCGTTCTATGAATGCTCTCTTTGTATGGGAATCAATGTTTTATTTCCATATATGGATGATTGTGTGGGGTGGTGTGTTGGCTGTCTAAGTACGAGCACCTCCTTTTGGACCATTGGTCCCACTATGAGTCCATCATTCCACCTTACCTTGTAATCATCTCCCACTCCTTTCCTCCGTAACTTAACCATTTTTGGCTTTATTCCCCTTTTCTCTTGATTTTACTTTTGCCACGTATGGAGTGGTCTAACTATTTTCTTCTCATTGACTGGTTGAAGGTGGCCAGGTTAACTGGCCACCTTTACTTATAAAACCAACTCTCACATAATCCTATAGTTTTTATCATATCGTACTAATGAGAGAGCATGAGTAAGATGACATTCTTGTGGGTAAGGTTCTTCGTTGATGATTCATGCTGGAGAGTGGTGCCTCGTCGTTGTGCTTTTCAATCTGCATATTTTTCTATGTATTTGCCTCTTTTGATGCTTGTTCCTTTTGATGTGCAGGTGTTGGACCTTATTGCTACTACTGAGCTCTGGAGGAGCTTCTTCATCCTTGGAGTCTTTGTTCTAAAGATAGCTGCAATCGCTTTGGTTTCCTTTGTGGGATAGGCTGCTACATGAATTCCTACAGGATGTCCTTTAGCTATCTCTCCCTTAAACTTTCATACTTTTTCTCAACTCTAAAGCATAAGGGATGTTGAAATGAGTGGATAAGGGTGGTAGGGAATGGTAAGTGAGTGATGTTGCCTCTGGGTATGGTTCCTCTTTCCCTTTTCTCTCTCTCTCTCTTTTTTTTCTCTTCCTTTTTCTTTTTGTAATTTGTATTTTTTGAATTGATTTCTTGATGGATGCAGGGGTGACATGGTGATGAAGGAATGGATATGGTGTGGTGGAGTAAATGATTTTTCATCTAGACATAGGCTTGTGTCATCACCTTGCTCTTATATTGTCCTTATTGTGGCTTTCAAGGTCACTGCCATTCCTAAAAGGAAGTCCTGTAGGATTACACGGAATCCTGTAGAAAACACAGAGTTTGAATGCAATGAGCTGGAGGAATTTATAAACAGAAGACTAGGTGAATAGTGGAAGATATGAGACATTTGGATTAAAACATGGCTCTTGTATGTCATTCTATCCTTCTCATGTTGTGCTTATCCTTCTTCTACTAACCTGCAAAACATAATTTCCATCTTTTGTATCTTTTCTCTTTTTCTATTTTTTTTGTAAAACAACTAGTCTTCCTCCAAGGAGGTTTTCATACTAGTTGCCTGCCCTAGGTGCCTCAAAACAGATTTTCATCTAGAGATATTTTTATTTTTCCTCTTTTTTTAAAACACCCTTGGGCCGCCTCGAGTTTTTCAACCCAACAGTGGGACTCAAGTGCCTCATGGAGGTTTTCACTTGAGTCTCTTTATTTATTTTTTCTCTTTTTTTGGTATTTTTTTTTCTTCTTCAAGGACTTGGTGGGGTGGAAGCTGAGACTTGCTCCACCACCATCACTATATTGTTGATTATATTTATGAATTCTTTCTTTGATAATGGCTTCTTGTATATCTTTAATCCATACCCATTGACAAGCAAAGGGATAGCCTCTGCATCAATGGTTCTTAACTACACAACACCATTATCATGACACTTTTCTTTTACATAAGGCCCTAACCATCTAGTCCTTAACTTACCTTTAAAATACGTGTACCGTGAATCATAAAACAAAGTCCAATTACCTTCTTGAAAATGTTTGTATTTTATATTCTTGTCATGCCAAATTTTCCTCTGAACTTGAGTCACCTCTGTGTGCAGGAGGGCCTGCATCCTAAATTCATCCAACCCATTCAGCTAGGGAAATCTTTCTTGTTGTGCCCTGGTAATATCTGTATCCAGTTGTGTTTCCATTCTTAAGGTTTTGTATTCAAATTTAATGGACAATCGGGCTTTCTTCCCATAGACCAGCTCATAAGGGGTAAAGTCAGTGGTGGTCTTCCAGGTGGTATTCTAGCCCAGGTGGCCTCAACTAATTTGTCTGCTCGATCCTTTCTATTGTTGCTAATCACCTTGGTCAGAATTCCTTCCAATTCTCTATTGGTTACCTCCACTTGCCCATTATCCTATGGGTGGTAAGGAGTGGATTTTCTGTGCTTGATCTTGTGTTGGCTTAACAAAGTTTCAATCATGTGAGATGTGAATTGACTACCTTGATCAGTGACCAATTCTCTAGGGTACCCAAAATTATAAAACACATTTA
Source organism: Pinus taeda (assembly GCA_000404065.3). Taxonomy (NCBI): domain Eukaryota; kingdom Viridiplantae; phylum Streptophyta; class Pinopsida; order Pinales; family Pinaceae; genus Pinus; species Pinus taeda. Next base: position 19,279 of record APFE030611994.1, on the reverse strand, counting down.
CCCTTAAGAATTCAACCACCTTTTCTTCTGTTGCTGCTTTGATGGATTTTGCTTCAACCCACTTGGTTAAGTAGTCAGTGCACATAATGACGTATTGCTTCTCTTTGGATGGAGGGTCAATGGGCCCGATGAAATCCATGCCACACTTATCAAATGGCTCGAAAGTCACTTGAGGTTGCAGAGGCATCTCATCCCTTGGGGTAGGTTTCTTCATCCTTTGGCACTAATCACACTAACTGGTATAACTCCTCACATCTTGGTGAAGAGTGGGCCAGTAATAACCAGCTTGTAGTACCTTGGATGTTGTTCTTTTGGCTGCAAAGTGACCTCCACAAGGCCCATCAAGATAGGTTAGAAGGATGTCGAATAATTCCTCCTCCCATAATCATCTTCTTAGAATTTGATCTGGACCTAGCTTGAAGAGATTTCCCCCAATCCAAGTGAATGGGGCACTCTTCCTTATGATCTTGATCTTTTCTTTGGAGGACAAGTTTGGTGGAAACTGTGCAGACACCAATTAATTTGCTATGTCAGTAGACCAAGTAGATAGAACTGAAATGGTGAATAATGTTCATTTGGTAACTGATCCTCAACCATTCCTTCCTCCCCTACAGGCAAAGTCAATCTGGATATAAAATTTGCAACAACATTCTCCTTGCCAGGCTTATCAACAATAGTTAAATCAAATTGCTGCAATAAAAGTAACCATCTCATAACTCGGGCATTTACATAAAGTTTATTCATAAAGTATTTAGTTGCAGCATGGTTAGTATGTACACATGTTTGGTAACCGATAATGTAATGCCTAAATTTATTCAATGAATGCACAATAGCTAGGAGCTCTTTTTCAATCACCGTGTAGTTCAGCTCGGCTTTCAATAGAGGCTTACCAATGAAGTAAATGGCATAAGGTAGCTTGTCATCTATCTGGCCTAGAGCCACTCCTATGGCTTTGTGAGAGGCATCAGCATGTATATGAAAAGGAAGAGCCCAATTTGGGCCTCAAAGAATAGGTGCAGTAGTCAACTTGTCCTTTAGGGTGTCCAAGGCTTCTTGACAACTTTCTAACCATAAAAATTTGGAGTCTTTGGCCAATAACCCAAATAAAGTGTTGGCATTATGTTTATGGTATGGTTATATGTTACAGATGTTGTACTTGATGGCAACACCCATGGCATGGCTCTCAATATGATGAGAATTAAGAAGTACGCAGGAGAAAAGTTAACGGAATTTTATGCAGAGAAAAGTTTATAAAAGTTTATTTCATGTGGAGAAAAGTTCACAGAATTTTATGCAGAGAAAATTTTATTTCATGTGGGAAAATTTACCTTTGGTCCATGGTAGTTAGTCCTTGGAATTTGAACCTATGGTTTTTGGACCATGGCATCTCACAGACGTGTTGATCCCTAGTATTGAGTTGATGGTATTGGTTTGTTATGGTTTTGGCCCATGGTATTGTTTTATTTAATAATTATTATTGAGCCCCATGATCCATGATTTGAGGAAGAGCTTGCCTATATAAAGCAAAGGAGATCATTTGGCTTAGGTATGCTTTTGGGTTGAATATCTTAAGATCTTAAATATTGGGTTATTGTTTCAAAAGCTCGATATATATGAAAGTGAAGTGGAAAGCGAATCTGTGAAGGGTGATCTCTCGAGTGCTGCAGCTGCGGAAGTGCGGAGGCACCGTAGGAGACACCACAGAAGGCGCCGCAGGAGACGTCGCAGAAGGCGCCGCAGGAGACGCCGCAGAAGGCGCTGCAGGAGACGCCGCAGAAGGCGCCGCAGGAGATGCCACAGAAGGCGCCGCAGGAGATGCCATAGGAGACGTCACAGGAGGCACTGCAGGAGATGCCACAGGAGGCGCCGCAGGAGACGCCACAAGAGGCACCGCAGGAGATGCCACAGAAGGTGCCACAGGAGACGCCGCAGAAGGCGCCACAGGAGACGCCACAGAAGGCGCCGCAGGAGATGCCGTAGGAGACGCCACAGGAGGCGCCGCAGGAGACGCCATATGAGGTGCCGCAGGAGACGCCACAGGAGGTGCCATAGGAGACGCCACAGGAGGCGCCGCAAGAGACGCCGCAGGAGGCGACGTAGGAGACGCCGCAGGAGGCGCCACAGGAGACGCCACAGAAGGTGTTTTGGGTTTAGTTTTCTGTTATTGTGGATCTGGTTATCTGGGTGACTTACTGGTACTTGATGATCATTTTATATTTATGGATCCAGTTTGAAAATTTATGAAAAGTGGTCCTTGAAAGAAAAGAAGTAGGGGGTTGTAGCTCCCTTCCAGGAGAGACTGGAAAACGAGAGAGAGTTGTAGCTCTCTGCAGGTTGCAGCCTGCGTACTGGTAAAGGACTGCACCAGTACAAGACCATTGTAAAAGGAGTTTCTAATTTGAAAGAAGATAGAGACATATTGCAGCAGGTGGTTTTCACCCACATTGGGTTTCCACCTTATATCTGGTGTTCTTTGATGTGACTGTCTGTTTTTCTTGTTCATGCTCATTGTTTATGGTACTGATATGCAAAAATAATTCAAAGTATAAATAAGGAAGAATTGTTAAAAGGACTAGATAATACTGATTCACCCCCCCTCTCAGTATTATTTTCAACAATTGGTATCAGAGCAGGTCCTTCTAAGAAGCTTGATCGCTTGAAGGAAGATCTTTCATCATGAGCAACTACGAGAGGGAAGCATCTATCAGGCCACCG
>APFE030611994.1:0-12815 GCA_000404065.3 Pinus taeda | reverse complement strand
GACGCCACAGGAGGTGCCGCAGGAGGCGCCGTAGGAGACGCCGCAGGAGGCGCCGCAAGAGACGCCGCAGAAGGTGTTCTGGGTTTAGTTTCTGTTATTGTGGATCTGGTTATCTGGGTGACTTACTGGTACTTGATGATCATTTGATATTTATGGATCCAGTTTGAAAATTTATGAAAAGTGGTCCTTGAAAGAAAAGAAGTAGGGGGTTGTAGCTCCCTTCCAGGAGAGACTGGAAAACGAGAGAGAGTTGTAGGTCTCTGCAGGTTGCAGCCTGCGTACTGGTAAAGGACTGCACCAGTACAAGACCATTGTAAAAGGAGTTTCTAATTTGAAAGAAGATAGAGACATATTGCAGCAGGTGGTTTTCACCCACATTGGGTTTCCACCCTATATCTGGTGTTCTTTGATGTGACTGTCTGTTTTTCTTGTTCATGCTCATTGTTTTATGGCACTGATATGCAAAAATAATTCAAAGTATAAATAAGGAAGAATTGTTAAAAGGACTAGATAATACTGATTCACCCCCCCTCAGTATTATTTTCAACATAAAGGAGAAGCTAACTTGCTGAAATATTTTATGAATCTCCTATAGTATCTGGATAAACCTAAAAAACTTCAGACATCGTTTTATTTTTGCGGAGTCAGGACCCTTTTGATGATGGATATCTTATTTGGGTCTACCTGCAATCCTTCCTAGGATATTGAGTGAACTAGAACAGTCCCTACAGTCATCAAGAACTCACATTTTTCGGGACTAAGAGATAAGTTCATTTCAATGCATTTGTTCAGCACCTTACCCAGGTTAGAAAGAGCCTTCTGGAAATCACATCCATAGGGCATAAAGTCATCCATATAAATTTCTATTGCATCATGGAATAGCTCTGCAAAGATACTCAAGACTGCCCTCTGGAAAGTGGAAGGGGCATTACATAGACCTAAAGGAAGGACCCTATAAGTGAAAGTACCACAAGGATAGGTGAACGTGGTTTTATCCTGGTCCTCTAGGCTAATATGGGTTTGATTGTACCTATTGAACCCATCTAAGAAAGAGAAAAACAAATTCCCTGCCAGGCCATCTAACACTTGGTCAATGAAAGGTAGAGGGAAATGGTACTTCTTTGTTGCTTTGTTTAACTCTCTATAATCAACACAAATCCTCCACTTTCCATTTTTCTTTGGAATTAGCACCAAAGGAGACACCCACTCACTATCTGAGATATGGTAGATGAATCTTGTATCCAAAAAATTTTGCAACTCTTCTTTCATTATATTCTTCAGAGCTAGATTCATTCTCCTTTGGGGTTGTCAAACTGGTTTGCAACCTTCTTTGATATAAATGTGATGAGTACACATCGAGGGGTGCACTCCCTTCATCTCTTTGTGATTCCAAGCAAAGGAATCTAAATGCTCTCTTAGCATATTACACAACTCTTATTCTTGGTGTACAAAAAGAAGGGTTGATTTTCAGTGTTCTTTCAGGGCTAAATTCTATTGTCTTGACACGATTAGTGTTTGAATCAACTAAGCATAGATCAATCCGATGGTTGTTCTTGGTTTCCTTCACTACTTCCTCTAGAGACAAGGTGTTGGGAGTTTGATGTTGGATGATGTGTTCAATCAAATCATCTTCATCAGGCTATCCTCCTCCCATGGTAGTTTCTAGGGTATAGAGTTGGGTAGAGTAGACTTCATCTTCCTCCTCCTCTTCTATCCATAAAGGTAAGCCATGTTCCAAAGATGGTTGAGCGGGAGGGTATAGGACCAATTGCTTGGATAGATGCCCATTTTTTATAGTCATGTTCCCATCTCTACAGCTGATGTAGGCATCGACGATGGCTAATCAAGGCCTCCCAAGTATGAAAGGATAACCATTAAATTTTGTCTTAGGGTGAAGAACTAAGAAGTCTGCAGGGTACTCGTAGGAGTCAATGGAGACCATCACATCCTCAATAATCCCTCAGGGACTACTATGGATCGGTCTGCAACCTACAAGACTTTCATGGTCTTTCTTAATGAACCCTAGAGATTCAACTTGAGCATGGTATCCATAGTCATGACATTAATGGCAGCCCCAATATCAATCAAGGTCTGTGGGAAAATGGTGCCATTAATGTGTAAATCTACTACAGCGCTTCTAGGGTCTAAATACTTTGCGAAAATTACTTGCCACTGGATGTTTGAGACACTTCTCTTCAATCAGTTTGTTATAATTAGGCACATCCTTAGTGGCTTAGAGAAGTAGGATCTTGACACATAGATTTTTCAATTCACCTAGAAGTTCATTCTCTTATGGGGTAGGATGGATTGGATGAATTAATATTTCAGGAAAGGGTGGTGGATTCACTCTAGACATACTTTCCTCTCTTTCCTCCTCGCTCTCCCTAGGTGGAGATGGAGGTTGGTTATCCAAGAGCACCCTCCCAGACCTCAGACCGATTTCCTAAATTTCCACAACATAACCAGGGTAGGATGTATCTCCACTGTAGACTTGTTATGCTTGTCTGTTGTTCAACTTTAGGTTTGGTTGGGCAGGCATCTGAGGTTGTTTAGGTGGAGCAGGGTGTAAAAGTTGTGGTTGAATAGGAGGTGAAGGTGATAAAGCTGGAGCATTGTTGTATGGGGGCCTCCACCCTTGGGGTGGTGCATTCTACTGAGGTTATGGAGGAGTATATGGTTGAAATGGTTGGTTGGTCAATTGTGAATGGTATTGAGGTGCAAAATACCAGGGATAAGGTGTAGACTAGGAGGGATGAGTAGGGGGGGGCCAAGGGGGAATGGGTGTGTTTTGGTTAGGGTTGTAATATTCATAGGATGACCCTTGCATGCCCTGGCAGTATGGTCAAGGGCTATGAGGCTTCCTTTGATTTATGTAGTAGAGATGTTCATTCGTCCCTTCAATTCCCTAATACACAACTTTTAGTCCAAGTAGAGAAGGGCACTTGTCCGTGGAGTGGTTTTCTTCATAGACTGAGCAAATTTCTATAAGGTTTAATGGACATTCATTCCTAGGGTGCCTCCTTGTGCGTCTAGGGCTGAAGATGGCCAATGATCTCTCTGCTTCCTCATGCTTCCTCTTGATTTGCATAGTGTCCATCTGTAGGGCAAGGGTTTGCATCATTTCACTCTTAAAATCTTCCAACATGTTCCCAATTTCACTTTTTATAGTAGTGTTGGAAGAGGATGAGTTGGCCACTGTTTGACTACCCCTACCCTTTTTCCTAGCTTCCCTAGAATGGTTCTTAAAGACGGTCTTGATATCTTCATAGGGTAGCAAGCAGATGTCCCCTGTTGATAGCAAGTTTAGGGTATCTAGGAGATCTTCCCTAATCCCCCTGAGTAGGACTAGCTTAAGTGATTCAGGATCAAGTGTGCACCTAGCCCTTTTATAGCTAAGCTGTAATTTTTCCTCATAATCCTCTAAGGACTCATCATGCCCCAAGGTCATTCTAAAAATTTCCTCTTTAGTGTCTTTGGACCTGAAGTAGTCCCTATACTTGTTTTTGAAAGCTTGCTGCATCTAAGCCCGACTGTTGATATTATCCCTAGGTAAACTCATGAACTAGCACAGTGTTGCATCCTTGAAAGTGGATGGGAATAATTTGAACTTTTGATCATCAGTGCTGTAATCATAAGTTCTACATATGACAGTGAATTCAAACAATAAAGTATCTGGATCTTCTCAAGTCAAGCCATGGAAGTGAGGAAGAGAAGAGGGGCTTATGTTTTTCATCTTGGCATCCCCATTAGTTTCTCTAATGGGAAAAGCACCCTCAATTATCTCTTTATCTCCCATTTCATTTCTATTTTCAGCCATTATGTCAGTTGGAATGGGTTCTTCTTCTTCCCCTATAGGCTCTTCAAAAGTCTTTGATTTGTTGCCTAAGGGGTCCTCTAATTCATAGCCACCGAAGAAGAGGGAAGGTTGGTTGTTTGAAGTGGTGGGGGTATTTGGTAGAAATTTCCCTAAGTTATCCCTATTCCTATGAGGCATGAAAGAAGTGTTTTGTTTTGTTTTTTTTCAATCTTTAAGAGTAATTGCAGAATAGAAAAGACAACTGAATTGAAACTAACTACTGAATGAAATCACTTGCAGAATGGAAAGGAAAGCAAACCAACTTAAAAATATATTGCAAAAATGAAACTAGTAACAAAATGAAAGAGATAAGAAATGGAAGCAATAAAGAATAAATCACATCTACTCAGACATATCACTGGCAACAATGCCAAAAAGTGATGAGCACCAGCATTGTAGCAAGAATGTTGCAACTCATGGGGATACCAACTTTACTTCATCAACCTAGGGTTCATACAAACTTGGTTGTGATAGTGTTGTATACACAAGTAGATGCAATGGGTCTACTCTTTTGTCACTATTAAGCTAGGTGATAGACCACTAGGTTTTCTCAAACCAACCTTGATTGATTTAGAAGAAGTTTGATTATCATTTGAGAAAGGAGAATTTTACCCTAATTGAGAGAATTGAAATGCTACCTACTACAATAAAGAAAGACTGAAATAGATGCTTAAAACACACAACTCATCTAGCTATTTGTTAAGATACCTTGCTTGAAAATAATTCTAAGCTAACATACATGAAATCCTAACTAACCTAAGAATGCAATCTATTCTAATCAAACACTTAACCGTTGTGCACATGAATAAGCATAACAAACTTTTTCTTTTTGTCTTTTTTGGTGAAAACATGAATGCTAATTCTTCTTGATTGTATGGAAGGTGGGTTAGGTGTGGAGAGAAATGGTTTTGATGGGTTATATGTCTTGGGAGGCAAGAAGGGGTCTTCTCATATCTTTTGTGATGCATTTCTCATAAATCAGGCTTAGAACAGGCCACTCTAGGTCATCCTACAAGATGTCTATAGGATGTCCTAATTCACCTACAAGATCCCCTATTTTCCTACAGGAATAGGCAAAAATCATAAGAAGTGATTTGGACAGTGATATGGGGCTTAGGGAAGGTAAGTGATGGAAAGAATAAGGGAAGGAAATGGTTAGGACTCCCTTAAATCTCAAACCAAAGTTGTATGATGGTTGGATTTTCTCAACAAGCATGGCAAGTTGTCCTTGTGAAATGACAACTTGGATTATGGAATTAGTGGCTTTTGGCGATCATGGATGGGTAAAGTTAGGTTGAAGCTACTGATATGAGGTCTTCATGCACTATTGAAACTCCTATAATATACACATCATTGTTGGCGTTTACCCATAAATAATGTCAAAACAAGAGAGGTTTACATCAACATAAGAAAGCAAAATTTCATCATTTATTTGCCTAGCTCATGCATGGAAATGCTTGTAGCCTATTGTGAAAACACCATGAAATCTAATACAAATCTCAAGGTATCAGAAATGACAACTGCAACCTATCTTTGAAAATTGAAAATGCTGACCTAGTTAGCAGAAAAACCCTAAGTTTCATAAGAAACCAGAATTCTGTCTTTTTGGGTGGAATGAGGGTTTTTCCTCAAACCATGGTCCCTGAAGGGAGGAATGAGGCAAGATCCACCTGTTATCAACCTTTTTGGTATTTCTTTATCTCTCTAAAGCTAATGTTAAAGCTATGCACAAACGGAAGCAAACAATACTTGTAATGTAACAATGACAAAATCAACTCAACAAGTAATCTATGAAATAACCTAATCATTCTAGTAAGAGGAACATTTGCTGCTAGGGTTGGGCCCTCACCCAAGAGCTTCATCCTTTTGAGTCAACTCAATGTTGGATCAAGAGAATGCTCATTTTCATTAACATATAATAAAAAAAAAAATACATAACATCCGTTTGTCACAATCCTTCAACTCGAAAGTGCTTAGTTATCTTGCATAAAAAATTTGAATCCTAATGAGGCTCTAGGCATACTTATTTATACAACTGAAGTTTCCAACAACTTCCTTAAATATAGGGAGGCTTGGTTCCCAATCTCAAGATAAGTTGGTTCTTAACTATCACTAGCTCGGCTACCAATGATCCTCATGACTTGGCTTCCTGCAACTCCGAGCTAGTGTGATTTGATGGGGGGATCTTTGAATGAGTCAGGATTTAATGAGGAAAATCCATCTCCTATAATATCTCCTTCTTGTCTCATTCGAGTTCCTGCACCTTAATTAGCCATAATTTTCCATAATTTTCTCCCAAAAACCTGCAATAAATGCACATTAGATTACTAGACATAACATATTACTTTTACTCATCTCATTAAGCAAAATATAATTAAAACATGTAAGGAATTATGAGAAGAGTTGATTTTAGTAAGATTGGAGGTGTATTAAGGTCCATATATTTTACCCAATGATAAGCCTCATCATAGAGCAACCTAGATCTTCTAGGGGAAAATCGAGGGGTCACAAACTAGTTGCCAGCATCATAAACAATGTGGCCACAACATACCATGAAGGAATGAGTGAAGAAATCCAATAGTTAATGGAGGAATGAGAAGAAAACTTGAACTGGTAGGCTAGATCAATGGAAATTGAGGTGGAGGATTGGTGGACTATGGTGCCAGACCCAAGGCACACTTGTGGTCATGTAAATCATTTAAAATAGGCCCGGTAGTTGTACTAGTCCATGAAGAGTATCTTGGGAAAGGCCTTGGAGCAGGTCTTAGTAAGCATGGAAACAACAGTGCAGGACTTCCTGAACTATAAAAAGGATTTTCAAAAGCTCTAGTTTCATATGCAAAAATAGGATGGCCGCCTTCATCGAATTGAAGATCACCTCCCTTGCATTCTCTCACAGACAGAGCTTCCAAGCTCCAATGCTAAGGACCCATCTCTGGTGGAGTCTACGTCTTCCAAGGGAGAAGAGTAGTCTGCTAGCAGGTTTCTCATTCTTTTGTTTTCTTTTGTATGCGGGAAGCATTTAATTTCCAGAATGTTACTCCTTTTGTTTATAAGCAAGGAAAAGACATACAGACATGTCTAGCTTGGTTAGAAAGGCTAATTATTTTGATTTATTGGATGGCATATCATGTTGTTAGGTGGCCAACAAACTTAGTTTCCCTTAGGGAAAGTTGACACCACCTAACTATATATTATGTGGATGTAACTTTCTTTTATATTAATGAAAATGGAAGGATCTACCAAGCTCACAAAAAAAAAAAAAAATCAACAACCAAGCAAAAGGTTATTGAATTCTTGAGGGAAAAAATATTTTATAAGTTTGGGTTCCCAAGAGACAGATAAAGGCTCCCATTTCACCTCCAATCTGATAAAAGGGATCACGAGGCAACAGCATACCCGAGATAGAAAATATACCCCATATCAGCGTCAAGAAAATGTGCAAGTGAAGGTGAGTAACAAAGCATTGGATAACACACTGACCAAGGTAGTTAGCAGTAGTAAGAAACATTGGGTAGATAGGCTTATTGAGGCCACTTGGGGTTACAATGCCACCTGAAAGACCACTACTGGGTTCAACCCCTTTGAGTTATTATATGGAAAGAATGTCTTATTTTCTATTGAGTTCAAGTGCAACAAATTAACAATGGCAACACAACTTGACATGGATCTCAACAAAGCACTATAATTCCCTCCTCCCATACTCACCTAAGTTTACTAGTCAACCAAGGTAAATATGTGATGAAGAGTTATTATAATATGATACAAACTCCTAGATCACCTTAAAGAAGTGGAATTGACAAAACAAAACCTTATTTACCTTCCTCATGTGCTACAGGACCCCCAAGGACTAAACCACCCTTCTAAGTGTCCAAACCTAGAGTTAACTTGCATTTTCACTAATATGGACACCCAGTCGCATGCATAAGCCTACATCCATGTGATTGTAGGCCTCCAGTCGCATGTATAACCACTGCAAGGTTGGGACTACAATATTTTTCAATCGGTTTTGTGCCTGTTACTGAGAGATTTGAGCCACTTTTTAAGGGCTAGTCTCCGGACCACTACTCAGAACTTAATGAGACTTTCCAAGACAATAAATGACACCAATAAAAATCCTCTAAACACAAAACTTGATCAAGGAATTGACCTAACCAAGGCTAACAATGACATACATTCCATTAAACGCATGATGAACATGAAATCTACAGGTCATAAATACACATTTGGACATATGGGTCTCATACTTATCTGAGAATTGTCAAGAAGGTCTATTGCCCTCTCATACTAGCTAAAATAACATCTATTAAGTGATGCATTTGATAACCAATCACATATTCATCAAACATTTCAAGATCCATAAACAATATACATCATATAACCAACATATTAACCAGCAATAACCAACATATAAACCATGGAAACTCGGCCATAATGTCACAATCATAATAAATACATATGCTCATAGATCACAATAGAAAATACCTCTTATTAACATATGAAAATTCCAACCAAGTCAAGGACTTCCACGTACCACCCGACCATAGACTAGACTGAACCAAATATTCCTTTTGGCCAATCGCCCTCATGTCATATTCCAAGCATGAATGTGGGATCTCATGGAATAACCAAAACAAAACCAAACCAGGGCTTCCAGAGGAAAATCCACCTCAACCCTCAACTAGTGATTCCACCTCATGGTCATACATCACTAACCATCACCATATCGGTCTCCATCCAAATTGTCCAGGGCTCCAGAGTGTTTGTTCCAACCCAGCTTCCAAGAATAGTAACTCAACCCACAACTTTCATCTAGCTCTAGAGCGTTTGTCTAACTAACCCTTCTAGTGCTAGTAACTTAATCCACTAAGGGCCCCAGAGAATTTTTCCAACCAAGGCTTCGAAGACTAGTAACTCAACCCAAGTTGTTACAGGGCTTCGAGAGCATTTTTCCAACCAAGGCTCCAGGAACAATAAACTCAACCCACATCCATAAGGAACATGAGCACCAACAAGAAAACAAGGATAAACCCACAACACCATGGCTATCTAGGAAATGGCAAGGCTAGGCAAGACCATTGTCAATCCAGGTAATCCTCCATGCCAATGACAAATCATAACCAATAAACCACATGCATGTGCCATGCATGCCAAAACTAGCAAGGAAATCTTGATACCTATAAGAAAAACTTGTTTTCATTGCTGATCCCGATGCCCTCTTATGCTTTCCTGCTTTTCGTTTGCCTCCTTTCTCCAAATCCCAAGTATGCCATAATTTTCCAAAAGTGGTCCAAGAAAACTCTAAGTTTGCAAGAGTATGAGAGAGATAATATAATAGAGAGCTCCAAGCTAAAACTAACAAAGTTTTGTGAATTGATCCTCATAAGCCATTTTATCAATGAGGCCTCTAATTTCTTCATTTTCCTCCTCACATGCAACTTGTGACCTTTCACCTTCCTTTTCTCCTATTTTCCATTATTTTCATAAATAAAATGCCAATTAATGTCTCTTGCCTTTTCAAATTCCTTTTCCAATTCCTTTGCACATTTCCTTTAGCCATAATAAACCAAATGAACACCCACTAGGATGTTTTTCCCAACATTCAGCTTGGAATACGTGTCCCATGATCTTGGTCTTATTTTTTTTTTACATGGAAATTTAACCAGAGGATGTTACAAGCATGAGAAGAAAGGTTGTAGAAATTAAATGCACTCGATGAGTACAAAATGCAAGCCCTACTGCACACTGAAGTGGCTCGTCTATAAAGAAATATCTAGCATGATAAGCATATGAAGACCATAGCCTTCCAAGAGGGTGATTGGGCCCTCTTGTATGACTCTAGGTTTAAGGATTTTAAAGGGAGACTCATGACTAGATGGTTTTGACCTTATCTAGTTGAGAAATACCATGATAATGGTTTAGTTTCAAACAGAACAATAAATGAAGAGAATATTACACTTTTGGTGAATGGTTACTAACTGAACTTCTATAAGAATCCCCTCTTAAGGGTCAAATTTAATATTTTAATAAGAAAAGAGTTGAATATGATTGAGAGCATCAAAGTTCCCAATCTAATCAACCTCTAATCAACAAAGGAAAGAAGAAAAACATAAAAATCCTTAAGTGAACACCTCGTTGGAGGCACTTGAGGTGGGCTCATTCACTGAAAACATCTCTAAGGCAACCTATGAGATTGAGAAAAAGGAAAATAATAATAATAGCGAGCCCTAGGTGAAAACCTCCTTTGAGGTACCTAGGGTAGACCTAGTAGCCAAAAACCTTGATGAGGAACTTAGTGGGCCTCAAATAAAAAGGAGAAAAAAGGGAAAAAAGGAAAAATATGAAGAAAAAGTTATAAAAAAATGTGTTTTTTTTTCTTACCTTGGTTTATTTTCAAATTTCACAAAAGGAAATCAGCAAGGCAGATCAAATAAGTCATCCTAGACATCTAGTTTGAAACATCAAGCCATTTACTTTCAAAAGGATTAGGAAGCCTCCCTACACCATTTTCCTTCATTTCCCATCATCCACATCATCATCTCACCATTTCAAAGTCCTTTTCATTTGTTTATGCCCACTTTCTCCAAGGTAGATTTCATTGACATGAGTAGACATGCTTTCTTGGAAACTCAAGTTGAGCCTCAAACAAAGTTGGAAGCAAAGGAAGAAGTAGAGGCAGAAAAACAAAGGTATAAATAGAGGTAGAAATAGGGTCAATAGAAAAACAAACAAAGCTAGCAAAGCCACCTACAGAGATAGAATTAGTTGAAATGGAATTGGCTAAGCTATAATTAGCAAGGTTAGAAGTATAAGATGAATAATCGACACCATAGACAAATCCAAGACAAATATAGTACAACATCAAGAAGACATTGAATCACCAAGGAAGCTAGTTAAGAAGAGGAATAAGTAGGCAACATAAACCACTATAGCACAAGGGGATGAAAAATTAGATGAGGAAGAGAAGGATATTGTTGCTACTTTAGCATCCCTAAGCACTCCAAAAAAACCCAAGATAAGTATACCAAGAGAACCACCTATTTATTTTGGAATAACAAATAAAAATAGAACATATTTTCTGCAAAACTTAAGCCTTAATCTCCCACTCCAATAACCATTGAAGAAACTCCTAGCCTGATAAAGAAGAGCATAAAAAAGGAGGGAAAATACTAATGACATTAATGGTAAAACCCATACTTCCTAAGGGAAATGAGATGCAATTACTATCATGAGAAGGACCAAGCACTCAACCTGAAGGGCTACATGAGTGTTACAAATCCATTTGGGCACATCAACCCCAAACTACATATTAGTACTATCAGGGCCCATCAAAACCTAATTTAGTTGTTACATGCCCTAAAGAAGTCAGCCATCAGAATGCCTAGCTTCCCAAGAAGTTCCATGACCAAAAACATCCAAAAAATTCCCCTAAGAAGATCAGCGCAGTCAGGCCTTCATTAGGGTGTGTTGCAATGTAGACCATACACTGATAGGGTGCTATGCAGTGCACTTGAGCCCTCTTTGGCCTGTGCTGGGTGAATTTGAGCGAATTTCCATGAGGGTTTGAAAGATTCCTTATCCATTGGATGCCTCTAGAAGTTTCTCAAGGCTATCTACTCCTTTGAGCTCGTATTTGGATGAGGAAGGGAGTTAAGGAACATCAATCCCTTACCCTTCCTCCAGGGAACTAAATTCTAAGTTTGGGAGGGCATTCATTATCACCATTTATGGCATAACTTCCTTCATTCACCTATAAAAAGATCACTCATCTAAGTGATCATGGGCTAGAAATTATTGAATTATAGGGAGATGATGTTAGTATGGGACTTGAGTTGATTTCAAGTATTGTAATGATGTCAAAATGTCTTGCTTGTTATGAAGAGAGGATGGGATTGAACTGGAGGAGTGATGTTGAATCGAGTAGAATGGGTTGTAACTCTTCCTTTTACTAATAACGTGTTCAAAGATTTTTTCCATATGCTTGTGTTATTCATTTATGCTTTCATGTGTGTATCATGTACTTGATTCTATGTTATGTTTAATCAATAGATCATTATCATATGCTTTGATCGGTTGTTGTCTTCTATCTATATGTAAGTACTCTTCAAGCAGATTAAGTATGGAGAGGAGTGACAGAATTGATCAAGGAAGATAAGGAGTAAGAGAAAGCTAAAGGTAGGCTTCTTTACCTCTTATTTAATCTGTTGATTATAGAAAAAGTAGATAATGCTTTGCATTGTTGTTCTAGACTTAGTTACTAGTCTAAGGGTTTAAGCATTTATCCGTAGACAATAAAACTTCCCAAAACAAATTGGCGACTCCACTGGGGAAGATCATCTTTCCTAGTAGCTTATCCACCTCCTAAGACACATTGACATACTTTACTTGTTGTAATTCAACCTTTTGCATTGAATTTTGGTCAAAATTTGAGGTTAGATGACTCTTGAGTGGCCTCATAGGAATCAGCACAAGCTAGCCTTAGAGATAGTGCTCTATAGGGTAGTTAGGTCTTCTTTGACCTGCGTTGACTAACTTGAAATATTTCAATCAACGCAGTGTTGGAAATAATACTGAGAGGGGGGGGGGGTGAATCAGTATTCTCACATTAATAAAACTTTTTCATTTCCAAACTCTGATTCATATATGCTACTTCCACAACTTCTTATGATTAGGTTAATTGATCTTCAATGAGTGCATTAGAACATTATCAACCATATTATCAGTTAACAGATGCAGTAACATAGAATAGATCATCACACATAAGGCACACACATGAACACCATGATATAAGGTGGAACCCCAATGCGGGAGAAAACCACCTGCTGCAAGTCATCTCAATCTTCTTCTTAATAAGAAAATCCTTTTACAATATTTTGTACTGGTGCAGCCTTATACCAGTACGGGAGCTACAACCCCTTTTGCTCTTGTACTAGCTGATCCATTTACTAGTACGCAGGCT
>APFE030611985.1:0-10639 GCA_000404065.3 Pinus taeda | reverse complement strand
TAACTATTTTTCCAGAATATTATTTTATATAATCATTTGCTGAAACTATGGATAAACGAAAGTTGGAGGATCGATCACAAAAAGCATACGAAAGAGTGACACTTCATAGGATCATGCAGAGCATTAAATTAAGGGAGAGTTACAATGATATAGGCAAACGAAGCCGACGAAGATGCGGAGAAGAGGGTATAAAAAACTTCCAGGTGTCATTTTGTCTTGAGACGAAAAAAAACACAAAATATATGCGTTGACTAGAGACCTGATTGCGCTGAAGCAGCGTATGATGGGGCATAGCCCCTGCAGAGTTGAGTGATGTTAAATGGTCGACCTTGGAAAAACAAAACCCCTTTCAAATGGACAACAGTTTTCAGGGGATTGCCCATTGAATTGTTATCAAACCAATCGCTCCTTAAAAGCGTAATCTCTTCCATCATTAAGTAAGCCACCAACATTCATTCTAAGTGAAGAAGACATTATTATGATTCTGAACGGGAATCCCATAATCATGACAAATCGCATTATCATATAACAAAGGGGTTATTGAATGAATTCCTGTATTAAAAGAATGTATGTACACGGAGGAATGCACATATTTCTTTTTACAGTTCTTTACACCTTCAAAACTCATATTACAGAGGAAGATCACCAACATTGGTCTGTTTCCCAACTTCGCCCCACACGACCACGATATCTATATGTGGGAGGTCGTTCACCGGTCGCTTTACCCCATGTCTGCTCAGCAAAGCCCCGCACTTGATCCGAAATCTGGCAGTCATATTGTGAACAGTCTTGTGGATCCGAGAGGGTCACATACGCATTGTGTATACTCAAAAATATCTGGGTGCTCTCGATTTTCCCTTCAGGAGAAGATGCCTGATCTGGATGAATCTCCCGAGCCAGAGTTCTGTGAGCCTTCTTTATATCTTTTATGGTAGCGGCGGCAGCGCATCTCCAGTATATCATACAAATTCTTTGATTCCATGCGACCGGGCTCTGAAATTAGCCCCTCTGCGGCCCTCTGCTCCCGCAGAGGCCTGAAGTCCTCTAACCATGGAACACCGCTGAAATCTAACATTTCTGCTCCAGCTGCTCCAGCTGCTCCATATCGCGGGCGGTGTTCGGCGGCCCATATGACCAGCGCTGGGCGATTGACTGGATGAGAAAACATGTGAGGAAAACGCAAGAGAGAAAGCCATTACTGGCATATGATTCTGAACAGCTAAGTGGGTATTACTTTCAATAAGATTGATATGAAATGTGAAGTCTTACGCCAAGGTTGAGGTTTTAATTATATAGACAAAAGAAGCCAAGGAAGATGCGGAGAAGAGGACAGATATAAAGCTCTCAGGGTCGCGCAGTCTTGTTATCCTTTCAGAAAAAATCTTGTTATCTGGGTGAGTGCATATGGGGCGTCGGTAGATTCTTTTTCCCAAACCCTGTAGAAGTTCGAACTGCAGGACACGATATGCAGCTATTCCAAGTGTCAGCGAAAAATGATGGAGATCCCAAGCCACCTGTCTTGGCACCTACCAGACGCGTTACGGACACATAGTATACACGGCCAAGTTCAAAATAATGTGGGCGGGCAAATTTCAAAACTTGTTGGGAAAATTCAAATATAGGTAGTGGTTAAAATTAATTCAGTTGACATGTGTCATGCGCATGCGGATGATGCATCTCGCATTGGCCTAAGTCATGGATGGATGATTTACAAAGACATCAACCCCATCCCCGGAAAGTATTTGCCAGAGAAATTATGTCCAAGAATTGACAGTCAAAACTGATGTCAGAGTTCTCTTCCAAAAATGTATTTAAGGTGTATTAATGGCTCTATAGGCATGGAAATAGGGCAATTAATGGGTCTATAGGGATGGAAATAGGGCTCGCCCGTGAAAACGGATTAAACTCTTAGTTGGCATGGTTAATTATTCGATTCTTTGTTGCTAATGACATTCTCTGGAGTTTCTTATTTCTCAAAGCTTCGATAAATATATTTTTAAATAATCTATTATTTTGAAAGACTGGATTCCGTTTTTCCAAATACTAACCCATGCATCCATTTGCCCATTCTGCGTCCCAGGTGAAGTCGGCCATGGAGAGCATACAAATATTGTTTGCCGTTAGCGTACAGTTGCTTCAATGCACTCCACCTTTCACTCATGCTTGCCACCCCAGGTTTAAAACATGATCGTAGCTGTGGCTGTGTCTCAAGGCCCAATTCTGGGATGAGAAAACCCCCTTCCGTTTTCGCTGACGCCCTCCACCTGTCGCCGATATCTGAGTTATCTCGCCGGATATGCGAGTTCTTCTCCGTTATCCGTTTACATTCAGCCGGATATGGGAGTTTTATAGGTTGGATATGCGAGATATCACCGTAAGATACGTGGATTCTCTCCGGATATGCGTACTCTCGCCGCCGAATATGCGAGTTATCACACGTGATATGCAAGTTCCTCCCGAATATGCGGATTATCAACGCCTGATATGCAGGTTCCCGCAGAATATGCGGATAAGCACTGCCACATATGCTACTATAACTGCCTCTGATACGGGCATAATCACGGAATATCCGAATAATTACTTTATACGCGAACTCCCACAGGATATGCGTATGTACTATCACTGGATATGCGAATCATCACTGCATACGCGGGTTATCAAATCTGGATATGCAGATAATTTTACTTATACGCGAATGGACCCGCCGTTTATTCGACTGTTTACAGCTTGATATGCGAGTAATCACCGCCGAATATGCGGGTTATATCCTGTTATGCGAGCTAAAACTGTTCATACGCGAGTTATCATCGATGCATATGCGAATTATCATATGATACGCGAATTATCAGAGGATACGCGAAGTCTCAGTTGATACACGAATTATCATAGGTTGGGCAGGTTATCACCGCGGATTTGCTGATTATTACTACCGGTTACGCGGATAATCACCGCCGGTACATCGAGTTTTTGCAGGCGAAGGTCTTCGAGCTGGAGAACTAGAGAAAAAATCCAGACGCCACGAGAAGCCGAGATTGTGGAGTGTTCAGACCGGCAAAAGCTGTACTCCGTCCCATGCGTGTCGTTCGGCTCGGAGTCATATCTTTCTCCGACGCAGGTGACCGAACTGGCGCTGGTTCTGGAGGCGAGTGGGCGGCCATTCCTGTGGGTGTTGCGGCTACCAAATTCGACATTAGGGGCTGACTGTCGCGGTTGGTTGAGTCGGAAAGAAGAGCCTGCCAACGCTGTGTTTCTGGCTCAGGATGCAGAAATTGCAGAAAGTGGCGATCGAGATGCAGATGAGGCGGGTAGCGTGCAGCGGGTAGAGTGAACGAAATGTTATGACCAAAGATAAATGTACTCTCATCCGAATCATATCGCAGAAATTTAGAGGTTCGCTATGGTCAATATATAATGATAATATCTATGTTTATGGATTTGACTATAATGGTGTCTGAATATTTGATGTTTTCTGTATCGTAGCTTGGATTATTTCAGAGGTACTTACATTCGTGCGTCAATTTTTATATATATTTATAGTCGGGCTCAGATGTTCGTCGATTATTGTGTAAATGTCACATTTTCATGAATTAAAATTACCTACCACTTATTCTTAAAATCGTTGCATGGAGCACGTTCTCTTATTTTTAAAAGCGTTATCAAATATTAATTAAATTAAACCTTAGTTTAATGGTAAATTCAAAATTACAGTTTTCATCATAAGGTGCTTATCCCAAAACATATTTTTATGGCTTTATATTTACACATCTCGGATTCAAGGATTGTATCTCTCTTTAGCTTGCTATATAGGAAGTTGCTTTATTGGGGGAGAAGCCAGTGTTTGCATATTCCAATTCTGGATTTCAGTATATAAAATTTGAGTTCTTGAATCTGAGTGTTTGTGTGAAGGGATACTTTGTGTTTATGTGTTTCGAAAAAAGAATTGTCATTGGATAATTTGAGTGTTTGTGTTAAGAAAGTCTGGGTATTAATGGATTTTATAATGGAATTCTTTTCGGATTTAATTGCAATATTTTTTTAGGATCTTTTTATAGGAACATATTGGACGCTGAAAAATGAAAATGTACATAATGGGAAGATGTCATTTCCACACTGGATTTGCGAGCTAGAATTTAGTGTTTGTGCTAACATTGTTTTTGTGTGTATGTGTTGCTATAGGTTTCATAACTAAATTTCTCTCTAATCTAATGGTGATCTCCTCTTAGGATCTCCTTATGGGAACAAATTGGACGTTGAAAAATGCAAATGTACGTAATGGGAAGAGACTATAATTTCCAAATTGGATTTGGGAACATCAAGGGCTCTTTAGAATATTAGCGTCTTAAAGGAAACAGGATTAATAGGTAAGTTTATGGGCATATAGCCCAATATTAACATTGTCTTTGAATGGACTACTAAGAAATAAAGTGCTCAAGATTTTGTTTCAATGCCTATTATGATAAGGGTGTCTTTGCATTCATTTTTGAAAGTTATGGCCTTGATCTTTCGCTCTAGCCCTTATCTTATGGGTTACATCCACTATATCATTGAACTTAATCTCGACATGGAAATATCTTCTTCCTTATATGGGTTAGACTTCTTCGCCTCCCCATTTCCCTTTGGGTTTAAAAATATCTTCAAAGCAATGAGATCATTATATAACCTATGCATAGTATACAGGTGGTATTCTCATTTGTGCAAGAGTAAGGATAGATTTAATTTTAATAACGGATTGCTTGAGAAAATCCAACTTGAATTACAGGGTTGGAGTCACCTCCAATCTCTTGATTATGATCTCGTACCTTTTAGATGTAACTCTTTCCATGAGTATGGGAACTTTACAAAACATTGTCAAAACATCAAGAAATATTTGTCATTTTCAATCCAAATACAACACCTTAGAATAATGATGAGCAAGGTGCTGAGAACGAGAAAGGATTAGGCTCCATGAGAGTCTTAGTGTGCCATAAAGCCTCAACATCCCTCCAAGCTTCAATCTTTCTCCAATAACATATTTAAAGCTTTTCCATACGAAGAGGGAGGAGAAGAGCTTTAGGATCCCAATAGTGATAGGATGGATTAACTTGAGCACAGTGAGAGAACACAAATCATCCAAAAGTGGATTAAATGCTCACAACGAGATCTTTGGAAGCTTGACAAGATAATGTCCTTGTTGTAGAAAAATAAGATTCACCCAAAAAAACAAGATAAAGAAGGATGACAATAATGGTCCCTCAAGTCTGTCTTTTTTAGATATTTTAAAGAAAATTTAACATTCTAATTTTCTACTAATGAAAAGACCACAAAGGAAAAAAAAATCCATTTCTCTACAAACTCTAGATCCACTTGGTATTAGTGCTAAATGAATCCTTGTAATGTACCTCAAAATTCGTCAAATTTCATATAATGAAGTTTTTTTCCTAGGATAAACATGATCGACAACATTATTTTTCTTTCTAAACTCTTAGTGTGTTGTGAGATGAATGGTTAATGTTATTTAAGGTGATAGGGTGGTTATATCACCTGAACGTCCTACCAAATATCCACATGAATGTTTTATTCTAACCATATTCTATAAAGTATTGATATGTATTGATACTATTGAACAAAATTGGTTGTAGCGTGGTACATCATTTTTCTTTCTAAACTCTTTGTGTGTTGTGAGATGAATGGTTAATGTTATTTAAGGTGATAGGGTGGTTAGATCACCTCACCATCATACCAAATATCCACATGAACATTTTATTTTGACCATATTCTATAAAGTATTGAAATGTATTGATACCATTGAACAACATTGGTTGTAGCATGTTACATCATTTACAGTGTTTTTACGAGGAGACTATGCCCATATATATTAACATGTTCATGTTGACATGAACGTAATGGTGGAAAAAGAATTGTTTTAGAACGTTACAACCCTACAACCTTGTTGCTATCAAAAATATGATTTACCAATCCAATTTTCATTACAATATGGTAATGTATCGAGACTCCCTTAGGATGTCTTAATGTCACATGTTTTAGGTAATGTGGCACTCTCGTGTTTGGCCTACCATTTTGTATGTTAATTTGACGATTGCTAACATGATTTAGGGAAATCTAATGGTGGAATTTTCTTTGCGAGCGGTTAGGGTTGCTACCACTCCCTCTACGCGATCTCATCCACCATTTACACTAAAACAAATTGTGGCTAGGATCTCTGCAATTGCACAAAGTATTTTGTGTGTTTCTTGACTCTTCTTTCAACCATGCCACTTGACTTTTGGATCATCCTTGGCACAAAATATTTGTATTGTTTCTCCACAATGCAAACTCATAATTTTTTTAATGCATGCCTCGTTCCTTAATCACTAGATGCACGCATAGTAACCCTTAGGTAACAACCATTCTGACCTTACATAGGATTATCAGGAATTCTTGTTCTTCGATTAAATTTGCATAGGGTTAACTAGTTTTTTTTTTTTCTCATGGCTACTCTAGGGATTAAATTTTAATGGACTCTTATCATCTTCTATTCCCTTGTTTACAGGGTTGGATGAGGAAATGAAAGTGGAACGTCTTTCCAAATACACTCTCAACGACAAAATTCCACTTATAAGAAATATTTGTTGGGTTTCATATTTTCGACATCGTAGTTTTTTTTTTTTTCTCTACCTAAGTCCAGTTGGGATGATGTCATTTATGTTTTCCTTCTCTCTATTAAACGCTTGACCAATTTTACTTTGTGTTAATGTTTTCCCTTTTTTCTCTACAGGTCTTCTTTATATCCATCTTGTTAGGGCATTCTTTGATACAAGTATCGTTAGGATTATATAGTTGGTTAGGTACCCTTAAACTCGTAGTTAACAATTTGTTTTTTAACATCTCTTCATAATGTCATAATATTTATAAGAAACCCTTTTCCATGCAGGAACAAAAATTTTTGACGAGAAACAAAGGTTCTACCAAGTATAATTTTAGGTTAAAAACCCCTGTTTCTGGTTTTATCTTTAGAGATAATCAAAATGTGCATACAATTTAATAAAAAAGGGTTGCTCTCCCTTATTTGTCACAGGTTATCATTGTTGATGTTTTTGATTTGATATAGATTTGGTATTTTGTCCATATGTTTCAGGTACCCCATTGTAACTTAAATTGTTCTTATGGTATGTTCTACCTGAAGGGTTTTTCTTCAACTCTTCATGGTCAGCCTTAAATGGTTGAATATATATTTAGCTAAGTATAGTATTTTTTTCCTAGTTTCATTGAGTTGGTTATTTTCTCGAAACTTCAATACTTGGTTAACCCCGTTATTGTTCATATATATACACTCAAACTATTTTAGGTCTCTTTTGCAATATTAATTAAACTACTTTTATTATAGTTAACAAATATATGTTGCTAAGAAACTTATCTATATAAATTTTATTTTATGAACCTTATGAAGTTATTCATTTCATTTTCTATGTATTCTAGTTCCTTGGATTCTAAGAACGAATTAGTTTTCTTTATCAACACACAATTTTAAATTCATGTTTCTTGGTAATGTTGATTAGTTTAAGACTATTTTATGTAGGATATAAAACGCCCCATATTATATCCCTTTCTCTCTATCATTAGGAATTATATTTTTGTTTGTATTAAACTACCTTTTCTTTCTTCTTTCTATCCTTTTTCTTAGACCTATAACCCATCCGAGTTTCTTCCCTAACAAACAAAACATTTCTTTAACCTTTTCTTTAACCTTTGGTGTTAGTCTGTCTTTGGCCAGTCAATTTTTACATTCTTCTAGGTACCTTTCTGTTGGCATTATGATGCATGTGTTGTACTTGATGGAAACCCACTTGTAGCAGAAGAAGTATACGACAACTAGATGACTCTACAAGACAGATAAAATGTGACAGAATGATGGAACAACGATGAATCTACAAGTCAGAGGTGATAGAATGATGGAAAGAATAATGGTCAAAGGTTTGATACAGGGAGATTGTTAGTGTGTGTTGTACCTTATATTTGAAGAATGAACTAACTGATAAAAGTATGAATAGGATGTGACAGAATGCATGGAAGTTGTGTTTACAGATGTGACAAATTGCAGGGTAGTTTAGAGGAATCAGTTCAGAAGTGATGTATCATTGAAAATCACATTATAACAGGTAAATTCAGAGGTAACAGGGTAACGATACAAAAGAACAGGTTGATGGGAGAAAGGAGTACATATCAAAATCAAACAATTGAGGAAAAATAATGTTTTCAGGTATATTGAGTTGTATATCTGGGTTCACCTAGGGCAAGTAGTGTATACAAGCAGGTTCACTTGTACAAAAGGAGTGTATACATATGCAATCACTTTCAAAAGAGAAAAAGCGCATAGGATGGAAAATTAAGGAAAATTAAGGTTAAAAAATACCAAGGGTCCATACCATGGTATTAACCCACAATATTGATAGGAATAACGGTTACTTGATCTCGTTTAAGAATACCATAGGTTATAAGTATTTTTTTGGTTTGAGGTATTCAAAAAGGCTAAATCTATATAAGGAGGTGAACATCAAAGTGTGAAAATGTACAAGTAATGAATATCTTATGAAGGGTTAGATAAAAAATAAAATATGGACGTTATGGGTTTCTAATGCTTTGCTTCATCTGAACTAAGTATGCAGCTGAGTGTTTGATGATGGATGAGATTTAATGATGGATCAAGATCATAACACCTGAAATGACTTATCATGATGTGATTTCATAATGGATAGGCTAGATTTGAGTGCTAACAAACGTTTTGTCCTTTAAATGCTATGATATGGGTATATCTAAAATCTGGAATAGCTACAAAATTATAAGTTACTATTTGCATATCTATATGTTGGTTCCCCTTGGTGAAGGCGTGTATACGCGTTGGTTCAACTCTTCCAAGTAGCGTATGTAGAAGAAAATTCTATTGATCAGAGATGATTGATCTATTTGATTAGTGTTGTTGTTTTACTGTTATTTGTCAATGATGTCTTCATTATATCTGAAAGTAAAACTGATTATATAAGGCTATTGAGGCTGGTTGATTGTTGATTGAGTAAGAAGGGTGATCTCCACTGCTATCTATTTAGAACTCTGTAATATGAGAGTAGATATTCACAATGTCATTGGTTGGTATAGTTTTGATTCAGAAGTTTAATGATTCAGTATCTTTAGAGGTATACGCAGGCATGCTTAAAGGAAGTAGCGTATACATGCAGGTTGGCTTCACTGAAGTAGCGTGTACAGTTTGACATATGATTTCTGAGGTTGCAGTTGGTTCTAGTTGTTGATGAAGTGTTCTAGGTTTAGATCTGTGTTCTGGTTACAATTATCTAACTGTGCCACTTGACAGGTTGAATTTTGATTAAGTATCAGTTGATTAGGTTTTAAGTGAATGGTTGATTCAGCTGTGTCAAAGGTTTAGTGTTTGTTTGATTTAGTTGTGTCATAGGTTCAGTTTTTGTTTGATTCAGTGTGTCATAGGTTTTAGTTATTGATTGATTCAGTTGTGGTTGATTCAGAGATTGATGATTGGATTTCAGTTATATCAGAGATTGATGATTGGGTTTCAGTAATTGGTTAATGCAGATATATTTGTTGATTGTATTGTAGTGGTGATTGATTTTGAGCTTCAGTATTACCGATGGGTCCAGTATGAAAATTTGATGAAATGTGGCCTACACATTGTGTTGGCTTGATGGGGCCAGACCCAGGTTCAGAGTTAATTAGCCAAACAAATCCGTATACTACTGGCCCTTTCGGGAATAACCCATGGAGCGTGGACTGAGATCTCACCCAAAGTAGTATCGGGGGATGCTGGAACCAAGTTTTTGCACCCTTGAGATGTATGAGGTGTCGCTTTGGTCCAAATGTGAATTGGCTCGCGCAAGTCACTTTGCGCTCTCTTATGACCTGAGATACCTTCACAATCTGTTACAGTCACCCCCATGCAGCCCTAACCAGAGGCTGATGTGCTTTCATGCTGCTAAGGCAACGATATGTGTTTTCTCTCTAAGTTCCACCGCAGATCTTACTTATCTTCTTATAACCATTAGATAACTTCACATAAATATATACTTATCTTATATTTTGTTATTCAACACATTCATATAAGTTCGCACAACAAATAAATAGTAAACTTGCAATTCATACCCAATATACTTCAATGCATAAAACAAGAAAAAGATACACAAAATGATAAGAAACTTCTCTTTATTAATTCTCTAATGCTTACAGACTTGACTCACCCTGCATACTTAGCTGCAGCAGTCTGTGCACTGAGCTGCAAACTACTAGGCCTTTGCGCACTCAGCTGTAGAGCCTTCTCCTACCCTACGACCCAAAGACTCAACTATTCACTTCCAACTAGACTTAATGCTTCTTCTTCATTCTCTTCGATTAGATTTGATTAGATCTCTCTTTATAACTTAGAGCCTCACTCTATTTATACAATCCCATGGTTCGCAGGCCATGGGTGGAACTTTCAAGCCAATATTACATTAAAAAATTATGGGCGAACAACCCTCTGACTCATTTACAATCTTCACGCTCCGTGCCCACAAATCGCAGAGTCTTTACATCGGACTTAGTCAAAAGTTGGGCTTTAAGCCCCGAAACTTGCCTTGGGAGATCCCACACCCAACAGGCC
>APFE030611982.1:1880-13227 GCA_000404065.3 Pinus taeda | reverse complement strand
CTACCTCTTTTCATCATTTATCCCTCAAATGCCTTGGAAATTGATTAGTTAATAGTTTTATAGTTGTTGAATTGCATTTAAATTGATTTAAGGGTTTTGTGTTAACAAATTAGGATTTTTGGGCAAAGTAACTACAGGAAGTCCCAACAACCTGTAAATGGCTTATCGTTTGACATGTGGCATGACAGCCAGGCCAGCGCGAAAGGTATGGGCGAAAAGTGGAATGTCCAAGCATGGACAAGCACCTATCCCGCAGCGGAAACAACCCTCCTACATGCGCGGTCAATGCCTGGTCAACTATGGCATGTTGGCACAAAAGCAGCAACAGCTGCCCATGGATGAACATCCATTTTTCAAGGGATGTGAACCGTATGTAATTATAAGGCCGAACCTGGTTATATGTTAGTTTACCTTTTTACGTTTTACGTTTACATTTCTTGTCACTTCAGAACAGAGCTTTGATTTAATACAAGACTGCATTATAATCTCCGTGCATTGTTTTAATACTGTGATCGTGGAATAACAATCTCGATGTACCAAGAACACGGACGGGCCCTGCGTACATGGTATACCGATATCATTTTGATTGCATTTACATTGTTATTTTAATTACATTTTACAGTCAGAGCATTTGATTGATATTTGAAACCGATATATATATGCACAGGGATTTAATTGATGTTTATATTTGTGTTTATGAATGCGCTGTTAGATGTCTATGCATGCGCTTGAACAGACCCTCATCTGGATCGTGAATCATATCCTGTAAGGGATTCGATCTAGGGTTGCTTTGTAAAGCACTGTTATGGACTATGCTTAAGATTTTTACTTTGCATGCCTATAATAAATGTTCATGAATGTTGGGTACCATTAAGCAGGGGTTTCATGTTTGGTGTCTCTGTAAGGGGACCGAAACCTTTAAATACAGTGATACACAACATGTTATGAGTTGAATCTTAGCTGATAATGATACATAGTTTTATGTTTAGTTAAAGATTTGATTGATAGTTTAATATTAGATCAAGGCACAACATTGTAATTAGGAAGAATAGGCCTAGATTAGATCTTTTATGTCTATATATTTTAGGCACACGCCTCTAAGTCTACGCACCCTGGTCGATAATAAATTTAGCCCAGTCTAGCACCCTAGATAGGACACTACACAAGCGAATCAATAACTTTGAAAGATTGGATGCCACTATTACACCAAATATAATTGTTTCATAAATGTTTTTAATTTGGCACCTTAGTGACAAATTCCAATCATTGGAATAGATTCCTCATTCCAAGAGGACAAAAATTGAACTTTGAAGCACTAGATTTGGACAAGGGAAAGTGTATTTTTGAAGTCAAGCCCACAATGGAAAATTTGATTTGGTTGCCCTAAAGTCAAAATTGCCCATCCAAAGTTGCAAGATCATTTGGTAATCAAACATTTGCGATACATGCATGAAAATGTGTTGTCTCATTCAATTTCAATTACGAGAAAGATCTAAGTACACAGTTACAATGATGAGGCACTAGTTCCAATAGTGGAACATTAAGTCACTTCTTGCTTCTCCAAAGAATAGTTATTCTCTCCTATGCCAAGTAAAGAAGCCAAGTATAGCTCTCCAAAGCTTAAGCCTCCAAAATCCTTTTGCTTAAGTTATTGTGTTGCTTTTATAACAAGAGGAATGACCTTTCATCTCCCCTTGACTCTTGGTTTTCCCTCATGACTCTTGGAATTTTAATGTCCTTTGGACTTCTAAACAACTTTTTAACTTATAAAGGACATTTGTAGTTCCCTACGTGACTTTTTAACTTCTATAAAACTCTTTTGCCCATATACGAATATGTAACTCTTCATATTTAACACATGAATTTTGGAATTCCACTCATTACATTTTGTCCTTTTCCTTGAAAATACATCATTACATTCCACATGATGATGTGGAATCACACATGGACAGACATTGACTATTATGATGACACTTGTACAAGTTACAAACTTGAAAATTATGACATTGACTACATGATGAGCTGGTAAATCCAAGTTGCCTTCCTTACCACTTCATCTTGCATTATTGATGGTAGATATGATATATGGTTCATCTTCATGACGGATCCACATTTTTCTTCTCCTACACCCTCCAAAGGGTCTTTGATCAATATTGTAATCCTATAATTTATCATGCAGTGTCTTCTTTATGTCTTGGTCCATTATCTGCTTCATGTCTTCGTGATAGTTCTTCTTCTCAACAGGTGTTTCTTTATGTTTCTCCTTGCTATCTAACTTGAGAAATACATTTCCATGCTAGGAAGGTACTCCTACCAATGAAAATCAGTCATGACAAAGTGAAATCAATCTTAAAAACATCTATTCTATCACTACCTAACTCATGGAATAATCAACCCATGATAGGCTCATGAGAGGGCTAAAAGGAGGCTTGATTAGGAGGGTGTAGTCAAACTCATAAGTATCTTGAGAAGGATACACTATTCATTTTTACTGCACCATGCAATATGAAGATGATATCTTCTTGGTCCAGCGTAGTGGGGAAGCTAAAGGGACAAGGTGGGAAGCCTTTCATGCTTCAAGAATGTGCCATGTGTCCTAAAGAAAAGAGAGTTAGATTTGAAAGCACAATTTGACTAGTCAAGGTTGATAGGAGGCCTCCTTCAACCTTCCCTACTACGCCACGCACTCAAGAGGAAATCTCTAAGCAAAGATAGGGTGCAAAGCACATTGGGAAGAAGGGAGGGGTTAAGTCTTCAAGCTTCAGGACTGCGCCATGTGCCCTAAGGGAGAGAAGGCTTGAAATACAATGCAATTTTCTTCAACAAGGGGTCACTATTGGTTCAGAATGCACTTTTCCTTCTAGAATAGCACATTTTGACCCAACAGTGGGTTCTTGACCATTTGGAATGCACCTTGTTATCACTAGACTGGAAAGGGTTGGGTTATGTCAACCTTCAACCTAGTGTAACTCATTCAAACCAAATTTTGACTAGAAGTTAGCCCTTCCAATATGAGATGGCTCTCTCAATATACTTAAAAAATTGACTATGATAATTTCAAAAATACAAATGACTAACTCTATGTTTCATGTGATTTTGCAAAGTGTGAGGACAACCACCATTGGGCATGGATTCAATTAAAGAAAATCAATTATAAACAACATTATTTTGTGGAAGCTGAGGCATTTTTGGTTTACTAATGTGAATATGGACATTTATAGTAATCACAAAAAATTGAAGGAAGTTGTAGAAATATAACATTGAAATCTAAGTAACCAAATAAGCTATGAAAACTAATAACAATATAGAAGCATGATAGGATGGAATTGAAACCAAAAATGAATCTTAGGTTAAAACAAAGTATTGCTACAAATCGTATTTTTATTAACTGAAAATTATACAAAAGTGATGTTCTCACATTATCGATCCCCCCTTAAAGTCAAGAAACCACACATATACAGAGTGAGATCTCCTTTACAAAATCTGCCACCTGGGCTAGATTCAATCAACAGCTAAGAGATCTAACCCTATTTCAATTAATAAAACATTAAGCCTTCATAGGGATTTTTTGTTTTAATAAAGTTTGAATACAAATAGTAATCACTTCAGCAAAACCTATCTAACTGTCACAATAATTTAGGAAAACTGCTTGAAGTGTTGGCACTGTATTTGTGGAAATTCAAAACATCTGGCTCTTCGAATCCTACTATGTTGTTTGCTGATTAAAACATGTTTAAAAGTGTTCTCACTATCCCACTATGTCTCACTGTCTCACCTTTCACTGCATTCTGTTTGATGATTGTGCTATTGGATATATGCCGAAATACCCTTGCTTTGCTCTAAGTGGAGGAGAAATGGACACTTTAAAGCTTGTTGACCTGGGCCTGCTGATATCACAATCGTAATACACGAGAGGGCCTTTTTCCGTGTTCCATGGTGTTTATCGATTGTCTAGATTCGAAACTTTAATACAATATGTCACATAAATTATCGCATCCAGAAAGGTGGTTCGCCATATCGCTATTGCAAATCAGAGGAGGGGCCTTTAACACTGTTTTATTGTAATTTCCCAATATATCAGACTTGAAATTTCTCAAAACCATAATACATAACTTTTCGGGTCCATCGCAATCACAAGTTGGAAGGGAGTTCGGTGGACGAGGGATTTATGATTTTTGTGATCCTTGATTACAATATCGCAATCGATGGGGGCAAGAGTTATCACAATTGACGAGTGGGACTTATCGCATTCGATGCGGAGATAAATATTGCAATTGGTGAGGGGAGATTTATCGCAATCGGTGAGCGAAGTGGTGATGGGACTTAAGCGATATCGCAATTGACAAGGGGGACTTGTGATATGCGATATCGTAATCGCAAAAGGGAAGGGGAGATGGGAGGTTTCTTTATGCGATATGGTTTGTGGGTCCCAACCCTTTAAAATGGACATCGGGATGATTTCTTATTGTTAAATGGGATGCAGCTAGATTTGGAATATTAATGTGGCTAGAGTTGGAAATGGGTTAATGTGGCTAGATTTGAAATATTAATAATGAATGGAATGGATAGAGTTAAAAGATAAAGGATGAAATGGGATCCATGAAAGAAATGGGTTTTAGAGAACATTTGCATGCATGTTGCATTATTGAACTTACATGTTTACACCAAGAAGGTGTTTGAAAGTGGAGTATGTTGACTCACATAGATGCAACAAATATGGAAATTTACAACTAGAAATTTTCATGCATGTTTCATTCTTGAACTTTCATGTTTACGCCAGGAAGGTGTTCAAAAGTGGAGTATGTTGACTCACTTTATTGCAGCAAATTTGGTCATTTCAGCTCTGTAAGTACTCATACATACCAATGGGATCCTTGTACTTGTGAGAGAGTTGAGAATTGTTATACATGCATGAGATTTTGTGTGTGTGAACAATGGAATTTTTGTTAGTTTCATTGTGCTTGAACATGCATGAGCGATTGACTTGTGTTGGTTGATTGCTTCATTAACATGTATGTTGTCAACTTGAGAATGTTGATCATTTTCAAATGCATGAGTGTCGGCTTGTGTGGTCGATTGATTGTTACATGTTTGTTATATCAAATTGGAAGAGTTAATTTTGTCTCCAAAGATGAAAGGGAGATGTGACGAATTGTCTCATGAGAATGTGAAATTCTTGTTGTAAATCGTCAAGTTGTTGTACATGGATTTGCTTGACTTGAAATTCAGTTGTTTGAAGAAGCATGTTTTGTCAACTTGTGTTTATTTGATGGTTTATACACCAAGATGTAAGATTACATGGCGATGTTCACATGATGTGACATTTGTTTCTTTGAAGAAGCAAAAGGAAGAGGTCGTCAAGTTATATTCTTGCATGAGTGTTTTTCAAGGTTAATGATGTTTCTTGTGACAAGATGTCATAGGATTTTGGAAGGTCCATGCTTGAGCAAGAGGCTCATGATTAGCCTTCATTCTCAAATCATGACATGAGCAACATGTTAATACTATAGGATGATGGAATCAAGAAGTGAAAGTGGACAAAAATGCCAAAAAAAATTGCAGCCATTGTAGACCATTTGATGTATTGACGTCAAGAAGTGAAAGAGATGGCGAATGCATTCTTCCAAATGTGGAATCTGGTATGCTGGAGGTAAAAGAATGGTCATTTATTTTCTTGTTATTACTAATTTTGGAACTCATTGTTGTAGTTCACTCAGATGGGCTTAACTTGGAAAAGTGGTTTCCAAGGAGAAGCTTGCATCGAATGCATGTGTTGCAAAGGAGGAACATGATTCTTAGTGGGAAGGCCATCAGTTAGCTTTCCAAGCACTGGGGGATCACTTTGGTACAGAAGGGTGTTTAATCAAAAAGCAACTAGCAAGTGTTGTATTGGGTCAGTAGCAAAAGGAGAACTTTGGTTGAAGTGCCAAGCCATTTGCAAGGCAAGGCATGTTAGTGAACCCAAGTTGTTGTCATGGAGATTTTCCAAGTAGAATCAATTGATAGAACTTGGGAAGGAGAAGAGTATTCAACTCTCATCAGATAACCATCTTTTGTGGGTCCAAAATATTTTCAGTGGGAAGGAGTGATCGAAATCCAGATTAGGGGCAAAATTTGGTCAAAAACTAAAGTTCTCATAATCGCTCAAAAACTAAATGACCGTGTCTGTCTTAGCAATATGATCCCAACGCAACTTGTTTCACTCAAAATGGAGTTTGTATGATAAAGACAGAGACTTTTGTCCACTTTTCCAAAGAAAAGAATTTTGCAAAAAAAAAGTACAGTCACTGCCGAGTCAGCAATCCGTATTGTTGGCGTGGTTGGTGATTGTGCAGGTCAATATTTTGGGTCAATAGCCAGTGAGATCATGCCAAGTGGTGCTTTTTGATTGGTCAACGATTTGATGAGTTGCCATTTTTTTATTAAACAGGGAGGAACAATGAGAAGAGTACATGTGGCAAGCCTGGAGGCCACCCTGTGTCCCTCCGAAAGGGCCTATTAGAATCGACGCATAGCGACAAAAGTTTATTTGGCAGGTTGGTGAAGTCGAACCCGCGTCCTCACCCACATAAACCCAAAGCCTTACCACTATGCTACGCCAATTTTTCTTAACAATATATGGGTGTGATATGTATTTCATGTGATAGCACGTGGTGGTTCGGGGAGGAGAGGGCCAGCCCCCTCCGCATGTGACCAACACCTCAAAACTAGGAGATGGTGCTTAGTGCTAACCATGTGATTAACATGCTAAGTGGAGTTTTATGCTAATTAACACATGATTAACCCTTAATTAAGCGTGGATTTAGTAGGTGACAATTTGGGCAGGTCTGACAAATATGACATTGCTGCATTTTTGGCGGGGTTAATTGAAGTTTCTCTAGATTTGGTGGAGTTTTCCTAGGGAAAACTGAAGAGACCATAACTTTTGCAAAATTCGATCAATTTTGGATCAGAAAGAGTCGTTCCTAGATTATTTGGATGCTCTGAAAAAATGGAATAGGTTGAAGAGGCAGAAAGGAAATTATGTATTTGATTTTCCTACTTTGATGTTTAAGGAACCCTAGGGCCACCAAGACAGGAGGTCAAGCCTAGATCAGCTAAAGTCCAATTGCAGAGCTTAGATAGTCATTTTTAGGGGTTTTGGGTATTCTGAATCCAATGGAGCAAGTTTGAAAGCCATTAGAGCATTGCAGGTGCATGTAATCAAAGAATTTACCATTAATCTAAAGAGGACATAGCCATTGAAGCATGTCCAAGGAGATGTAGCCCAGGAGGGGTGAACACCTTTATGAGATTTGTGTTATGAGTTGTTGTGGTTTACTTGTTGTATATGTGTTTTAAATAGCTAATTGACCTCATAAATTTCTCATAAAAGACACTCAACACTTGACACATAATTCCTCACAATTTGGTTAATTTGAGACAATCCTAAACACATTTCTTTTTATACTGATGAGGGAGGTTGCATAGAATTAACAAGTTTTCCCAACATTCAAATAAAAATTGAAACTAATAGTTGCACCAAGACACATAATTTCTTTACCGATTTGCAACGAAATAGAACAGAAATAAAACACAAGTTGCACGATAGGGAAAACAAAAAAAACAAGATTTTTTCTAGGGAAAACCCTCTACTAATTGTAGACTTTATTGAGATAATTTAAGCAATGGATATCTCACAAGGCAATATAGTTTTACTAGAAATCACATATGTTTTCCCCACTTAAACTAAGCTTTAACACCCTACAAAAAATCTTGATCCAACTCGTCTTGTTTCCTATTTTCTCTCCCCCTATCTTCTAGCACATGAGTCTCTTATTTCCTAGCGTAGGTTTGGGCTCCTATTATTGAGGACCCTCCTAAATCCTAGCACATATGTGCAAGAAATTTTTTTATCTCCTTCTCTTATTGTGTATAGGCTTCTCATTACACCCTCTCCTAGCAAGCCTCTCACACACACAATCTCATGCATACAAGAATTAATTGATTATGTGCCTTTGTCCTCCTTATAAGCAATTCGACCTAGCTATATTTGGAAAATTTATCTTTAAACTCAAACTTGTGATTGTCTAGTTTGTTGTGTCTAATTAACTCTTGCAACTCATCCTAGCCACAAATAACCTTTGAGACTTTGTCACTTGTCCTTTCGAGCTTTAACTTGCACCAGGAGATAAACATTTGAGCCTCCAACTATATGCATGAGTTAAACTACTTCATGAACTCGTCCTAACTTATAGGAACTTGTTCATGCTAAAGAAAGACTACTTGTGGTCTCTTTGACTAAGGCACAAGTCAAAAAGGCCCTTACTCACTACTATTTTCAACGCTCCCTCTTAGTGAGGAAGGTGCTTCTAGAAAAACCTCCCCCACCTAGATCTGTCTCCACCACTACCACCTTTTTGTTGTTGTAGTTTCAACCTCTGAACTAGAATAATTCCCTACTTTCTTCTATGGAACCTAATCTGAAGACCTGTTCTTTCCAACCATTCTTTGTGAGTCCATCACTTTAGTCATAAGTGCCATGTACCCTATGTACCTTTATTGATGCTTCCTCTAGTTGAAGGTGATGCTAGAAGACCCAACTCTCTCTTTATCTCAATTAAACGAATCCTATTCCCACTTGGCTTAAATTTTGCCTATACTAGGAGTCACCTACTAAGTGGCTGCCTCCTCTCGCCTTGGGCTATGCTCCTCATCATCTTGCTGGTTGGCCCAACTGTCAACTAACTTAGACTCAAAATAAGATACTAGTTGAGGCTCCATCTTGAGTAACTTCTTCTCATGTACTCTAACCTATTCTTTCTCTAGGGACTCCCTCTAAGATATTCTCTCCTCAACCATCGCTTCTCTACTTTAAGCTCTCCCTATCTTGCTACTCAAGGTTGTGCCTGTCTCTACTTGGAACTTGTATATATTCTTCTTCCTTACGCCTATCTGGTTCTTACATATAAAAGATAAGTACTGGAGGTAAGACTTACTCACTGTTGAAGATGACCTCGTAACCCTTGTCCTTAAGGGTAGCTACTGAAACAAGATTTTTCTTTAATCCTAGAACATAGAGGACATCTATGAGATGAAGACGGTTACTTGACTCCATCTAAAAGCTAACAATACCAACTCCTCTAGCTATATACATGTTATCATCTCCTAGATCAATCTAAAATTGCATGTTCTTCTTCTTCAAGTGGTTGAAACTCTTCTTATTCCAGGCCATGTGGAAGGATGCTCCTGAATCAATATACCATACACTGTTGTATGTTGATATTTCCATGCAAGCTATCAATGATAAATATTTCTTGAAATGGGAAGAAAATGCATCTACCTCTGTTGATGCAAATACATGATCCTTATTGGACTCCTCCTTCGTCTTAGAACACTTAGTGGCATAGTGCCCAAACTCATAGAAATGAAAGCACTTGATATTGCTTAGATTTTTTTTCTTGCCTTTTCGACTGGACTTGTTCACTCCTTGGCCCTCCTTACCATTGGCCTTGTTACTCTTGCCTTCCAGAGAAAATTTCTCCTCATCCTTAATCTTCATCAATCTACCATCTCTGGTCCCTCTCTGGATCTCTTCTTGAACACAATCAATCCATAAGCTTTCTCAACTAGGAAAATTTTCTTTGTCATTGGCATCATCGTGGAACCCATACCAAGACTTGTGAAGTCCTAAAAGAGCAAAACTCACAAGGTCATGCTCTAGTATATTCACACCCACACCACCTAGCTCATCTCATACGAGAATGAACTTTGAAAAATACGTGATGATGGGCTCATCCTTGCTCATTCGGATGCTCCTTAGCTTCTGCTTAAGAGAAAGCTCCTTTGTATCACTGGTACTCTGATATAGATCTAAAATATTTTTGAGCATCTCAAAAGTTGTCTTCTTCTCATTGATATGAGAAACTATATGATATTTGGCCCCTCCTAAAGTAATCCGTCTTGCCTTCATATCATTCTTAGTATGTTGGATCAACTATTGGGGATTTTGTGGTGGTGGTATAGTGTGATTCACAAATTATCGCACCCCATTATCCTCCAAAGCTATCATGATCCTCCCTTCCCATGGAATGAAGTTCAATTCTCCCTCTAAACAATGATATGCTCTCAATCCTTGGTACACCATTTTGCTTCCCTAGAGAGCTCTCCAACACCTACCCACTAACATCTCTATAGTCCTTCAAAATAGGCTTAACTTAGGGCTCAATGAGGAAACTTCTAACAATAATCATATACTATAGAACTCTTGCCACCAAATCTACACCAACATGGTAATCTCAACTCGAAAGAAAAAAAAAAAAGAATACCTCTTTAACATACTTCTTCTACCCTTCTTAGGTCACGGTTCTGGCTTGTTTCTTTGAGATCCCTTGACCTTTGGTTATGGAACCTGAACACAGTGAACTAGTCCTCCAAATCGACCTCTAAACCTCCACAAGTATTGTGTTGATCCTCTACTATGAGTCCTTCATTGCTATGAAAATATACAAGGTATTTCTACTCTTCTTCTACTCCCTTCTATGCCTTTTAGCCCTCTAAGATAGAGATTTAAACTACCTTTTATGCACAGAAGATGGAAATGGCCCATAACTTAGAATAGACCCTTCAAAACATGAAAACTCTGCCCAAAGCTCCTACTTATCCACTCGGCTAGCACCCTTCCTAAACTCGGCCTGTTCCAAGCACATAAAGATAACCTCCCATTCATACTTTTGTTATTGAAAAAGATCCTATAGGTTTAAGCTCCTCAAATTAGACATCCTCCTCTTTGATGTATTAATCAACTTGTGTTGGTCTTTATTTTATTCCTTGCTCTGTTACCATGTAGAATTTCCTTGAAATTTTGAAACTATTGTAGTGAACAAATCTAAAGCTAATCATTACACCAAGACACAAAATTTCCCTAGATATTTGTAGTGGAATAGAATAAAAATAAAACATAATATTTTTTCTAGGTGAACCCAACTAGGAAAACCCTCTACTAGTTGCATATTTTATTGAGAGAATTTGATCAATTGAACTCTTATAAGGAAGTACAATTTTTGTTAGGCCCCTATACTACTAGTGTAACCCCTTATTGTTATTAGTACAACCCCCTTATTATATTGTTGTGCTGATGTAGTCCCCATAGAAGCCCCCTATTGTCATTAGTGTGCCCCATAGAAGCCCACTATTGTTATTATCGTGCCCTTACATTATTATTGTTATGTCGGCTCTGATTATATTATGACCCCTTAGACTCCTACTAAATATAGAAAGGAGGTCTTGTCATTTGTATCATCCAAGAATTGTTCATTTGTGTAATGTAAAGGAGGTTGCCCCCTCGAAGAGGTTGAATTCTAAGGCG